>JWHW01001433.1:149726-171610 GCA_000931545.1 Papilio glaucus
CAATATGATGAGAATTAATATTTCACAGCACCGCGCCAGGGAGAGCCGATCGTCCGCAATGAATACCTACTATATAGACGTATGCAGACAAGATTATTTCCAGATTCATACAAAATGATTCATAAATTATTCCGCGAGAGTAAAATCGAACTGACGCGCAGTTCCGTAGGTGATGTGAAACAACTGACTTGAATAAGATTGATAGTGTCCGTGCTTTGAAGCTTTCAAATAATTAGTCGGAATCCTTTTATCACTCGGATGTCTCGCGTGTGAGACGTTTTTGAAATTACTTCATTGATTTTGAGATAAATTTGTTGACTGACGACCCCTGAGTTGCAAGTATTAAGTTCGATATTTATCTACCCCGTTTCGGTTGCAAGGTAAGACAACTAATTTAAATAATTATATTTCATTGTATTAAAATATATTTAACTAAACATAATTTACAACTAAAGACACGTAAAACATTTACAAACTAAGGTGAACAAGAGTTCACCGAAACTTTTACTCAGATTTTAATTTATTACTAAAGTTGAAATAACTGAATAATTTAAAATAATCATACATTCTAGATAAATTTAAAGTAAATATAATTGATAAATCATTTGCTACTTACAAAAGTTTAATATGATTCGGCTGCAAATGTAAGCCCGCTTAACATTCTCGCGTGTTTTCGTCGTAGTATTGGCGAGCCGGCCGCGACACGAACGCGTCAATGTCTTAACGAATACACGAGCACGTCAATGTGGAATCAATCAAGTCAGACCGTCTCCCCTCCGCCTGTGACGGAACGAGGGGAGGAGAGGGGAGAGGTCGGGAGAGGGGGGCAGACGTGAGGGACCCTTGACCTGTCGCTGTTTACACTGCGGGGAGGCCTGACGTTTGATTGATAGGTGTGGAGATGCCCAGTTTTTTTTCGCTTACTACAAGGTTTTGCGCTTTTAAGACTAGTATTACGAGGGGAATTTTCCAGTATTTTTATTTACCTATAACGTTATAATATTATCAAGTTAATTAGTGCAGGTTGAATGAATAAGAAAATTGAATAATAGTTACAGCAATAACTCAAATTCATTTTGGCGGGAGATGAAGAAAGAGAGTTCATTGTACCTATTTTTTGACTCTGTTGAAGTAATTAACCTTCTTCAAGTATTGTGACAGCTTAACATCTACTAATATCTAAACTAGCTTGCTATATGTGACAGTATTGAGATTAACAAAAGTTTTATCATAAGGTTGTAACAATATTCGGTCTTCCGTTTTCCCCATCCGACCGTTAACGGTCTTCTCGAAGGCCTCGCTTCATTTAGAAGGAGCCGTAAATTCATTCATACCCTACAGAAGTCGTACTGTTTAGTACCCTTAACCATTAACCTATCAATGCTTCATTGTACAAAACCTTTAGCTTCCTTCTTACGAAAATACTAATCGAAAACACTTTCGCCGACGGCTGCGGCGGCAGGCCATCGATCAGAAGGCGACTGGCACGTTACCGGTCGGTCACGTAACATATACAACTTATAGAAACATAGTTTTGTTTCAATCACGCTACTATACTTGTTAAATTCTACTAATGTAACATGACTCATTTATTTGTGTACACTTGTTTCAATTAGTATCTGTCTACAAGTTATAAATTTTTAATAAAAAAGAACAGCAATAGAGGTCGGTCTTTGACCATTATCCGGTTAGGAACTGGATATATCGGTTTACAATTTTTTAAAAGCATTTTTCTCAAAATTGCCAGTCAATCAACTGTCCACTTACTCGATAGTATTGAAGTATTCATTAAAAATCAAGTAATTAAGAAGTACCCAAAAATGGATCTCGTGCCAGTACTACGATGAAATCTGCGAAACCACAGACTTATCGGTCGATTAAGGACACTTGATATTATTTGCATTTATCACTCCGTGTCTCGGAAAGTCTGCAATAGTCATTTTATCGATCTTGACAATCTTATTGAAAGCGACGTATTGACTGCAACGGCGCGCGGCCTCGTCGCGACGGCTGACCGTGAGCGATCAATTATAACCAGTCCAGTAACACAATTACTCACGCAATTTAAAATACACGTCATACGTCAATTAACTCTGAAATGTGTCAATCAGGGCCGTACCGAGAGACCGACGGACGTACCGAACGCCCGTACCAGCTGATGTACCGAGTTTTAAATAATTAATCAATCAAAAGAGTCAACAGTCCGTTATTAATTAAAATCGAGGTTTTGTTCGCATTCTCGTTACTTGCCGCCTGTCAGAGACAGATGTGCTTACCTGTAACAGAGGAAAAACAATTCAGCACTGCATTGCTATGTAACGTATACGTTGTGCGGTGGTTTGTGAATGACTAACCCGACAAATGCGTTGATAGACGCTTAATGTTCCGACATGCAAAAAAAAATTATTAAGAAACTCCACAAAGATCCTATTTTAGCTTTGTGTGTTGTTTTTTATAGTTAAAGAAGCTGTAGACACTAAAACTACGGGACATTTCTCAGGGGAACAAGTAACAATTTGATGCTACGATGCGTAAAAGATGTGCATCCCTGGTGCACAGAGTACGTGGCAGTACCAACAGATTGGCGAATCGGCTGGACTGCAGTTACATCAACCAATGCTGCGAATGGCGCATTAATGAGTGATGAATTTGCATTATTTTTATTTTCTTTATGATGTCACTAGTTTTTTGGTTTTCATTCTTATTTAAATGAAATGAATAGCGTTTAAAGTTAATGTCTACGCAATTACAAATTCATTCAGTTTAAAATACTCACAGCAAATGACGCAGCGCTTTTTGATAAAACTCAACGAACGAAACGAAGACGTACGTAGAACTGAAAGAACCTTTTCGCTTCTGGCTGTAACATTTCAGATAAAAGTGTTCGCATTGGAATCGGACGGCGGCTCCATTCGAGTTATAGGCTGTCTCCCTCGCGCCTAAGCCCTAGGACAATGGCGGAGTGCTAAAATTTTATTCGCCTCACACGTGGCCCCGGCCGGGCCGCATAATGCAAAGTTACGTTAACTAAAAAGAAAGATAAGTACATATTTATGCTGCGCCCGCGCTATATTTCGCAGCCAGCGTCGGTGTAAAGCGTTCGATTACAATTTAATGTCGCGATGGCGGGCTGCGGTTCGAAATTTAGAATCTCGACCGTTCGTTTTTATTTTAAAGTAAACTAGACTCGATTTCTTTGTGATAGGGTTTAAATTTGCGCGGCGTCGGCAAGATATATGTCGGCTAGGAGACGCGCCGGTGCCGCGACAGGGTCGTTTCATTACCGCGCCGCAGTCCTGCAGCGGCCGCTATGTGACGCTCTGTCGCAATATTTGTAGCATTAGCGCCGCGGCCGTGTTCATTTATCGCTTCGAGGAATATTTTACCGATACCGCTCCGGCGGTGTCGCCGGGGCTGGAATAAAGTTATAAAGTAACTCTAGTTCCTTCTCTGAGACAATACGAAATACCATGTTGGAAATACCACGTATGGGGCAAAAAACCCTGTATTTTCAAATAATGTAAAAGTTTGACACAAAAAACTCAAATTCAACAGATCAAGGGAATGTCATGAACTAACGATTTGCTATATGCAAATATCACGTTGAAATTAAGAAATATCATATGTTTACAATAGTCTCCAAAGTTATTTAACAGTGGTAGAGCACACAACAACCGGTGAAATACCACGACCTCACAGAAGACAGGCATGAAGTATTTCTACGTTTCGTCTGATGAGTGAGGTGCTTGATTTTCTCATCATTTTCTTATTTCACCTTTACCCTTTGTAAAGGTATTTGATAGAAGAGGGGATGGATAGAAAAAGGAAATAACCTTTCTTCTATTTATCCAATCCTCTGTCCAGTAAAATTAGTGTTGTTGCGGATGCCTATGGGTAGCGGTCACTTGGTGTTAGGTGGACGGCTTGCTCGTTTGCCACCTTCTATAAAAAAAAGGATATTTATAGGCAAAATCATTATAAGAAATATCATAAAAGGCGGGAAGGCGCAACATTAGTTCAAAAATAAATAAAGAATCAACAAAAATAAACCCTTGGACCTAAACAATAAAATTCACAATTGAAAATCACTTCATCGAATCTATTCCAAATTGAAACAAGCATGTTGCTGACCCCCCAAATATCTTCTAAAGGAGTTTTCACTTCGAAAAAATAAGACAACAGATTATCGAGGGCGTAGTGCTGCGCTCGTAAACGTCGATATATTACGCTATATCGATACAATCATCCGCCGATCCAGTGTGGGCTTTATTAATGAGCCGGCATCACTGTACGCGGCCGTGACAACACTCACTGAAGTATATTTTCGACTGTGCGCAGCTGGCGCCATCTCACTTATTAATTCGTACAGGTGCAATTTCTTTCTCACAACATGAACCGTAAGACAGTATGAAAAAAAGAGATATAAGTATACAACATAAGATCATGGATAAAGGTGACGAAAAAGTTAGATCCTTTATAGTTTGCTTTGATTGTGAATATTGCTTGCGAATGGTTTCAACACTAAAGTATACATTTGTAATTGTTCTTTGGTATATAGATGCTAGAGATCATAAGGCAACAAATACTAATGCGTCATTGTAATAACCCCAAGTACAAAGTGAAATTATGAGCAAAAGCCACGAGGCCCTTTTAAAAGTAAACAGAGCAAATTAAATCACCTATCATAAACAATAAAAATCAAACATCAGCTCGACTTACACAGTGATAAAAAGTGCTTTTTAAATAAGAAATTTGACAGTATCCAAATTAATTGTCAGCCAGAAATGTACAGATTTGGCAAACACTACATCGGCGAGCTTGATTGATGTGCAGCCATGTACATAAGGATGTCAATCGCTTGAACAGTATCGCGGCATCGTTTGTGAATCCCAAAAGGAACGTCTGGTGACTTCATTCGAAAACTGTCTCAACGGAAATTGTTTACTGTTAACTTTCCGATGAATCACGGATTTTGTGTTTTAAAACTGTAAATGTGTCAGCGAGCGACGCGCCATCTTTAATATTATGTAAAACGTGTTTTATATTTCATAACGAACTCACCGGCTTTCAGGACAATGGAAACGGATCATTGTCGGATAAATAAGCTCCCAAACAACAGTAAATTATGTCTAAAATAATTATGTCGTGAAAATAGTTCTGAAAGCTTCCAGCGTGTTGACATCACGTCTCGGTCATCGTTTCAGAAACTTAAATCCTTTATATATATAAAAAAAATAACCAGTTTAACAGTGACAAAAATCTTCAATGTATCAACAAAATACAACAAAATCTTAGGTGATAAAAAATCCTAACTTGACAACAATTATTAAGTAATCTAACCAAACCGAACTACAGTATCTTAACTTGACAGAAATAGTAACTGCGATGTGAATTAATAATAAAATTGGCCTGTCCGTCGGTAAATCGACTGAACGCGGCACGACACGGCACGGGAATAAGACGGACGTCACTCAAGAATCATTAACAAGGCGCGCCGGTGAGTGTTTGATTTGGCAACCTGCTCCCGTGACATACGCCGCGTTCACTGCGTATGTCTCATGAATTATCAACTTAATAGATTTCATCTTTGTTTTGAATGGAAAGGAAGAAAAAAAGAGTAAGAGACTTCAAAGGGAGACTATTACTCTTCCCTTATTGTTGATAACGCACTTACAGCTATTTTATATATACATATAAGAAGCTAACTGTCAGATATATCAACGCACAGCCCACACTGGCCTTGATACTTGAAATTTTGCACAGAAGTTTCTGGATTTTTCTAAATTTAACTCCCAAAGGTCTAAAGTAGGGTATGAAGAAAGAAAACAAAATCAACACATAAAATGTGACCAATAGTAAAACCATCTTAGCTTATGCAGGGACCTGACCTCATGATCTCATGTAGATTATCATAGATAAATTATGAAGTAAGAAGTTTTACAGAAGGAAGGTTTGCGATGTGAGAATTGTTTCTTAACAAAAACTTGTGACCAACACTTACAAATATAGCAAACGTTTGCCAAACAGTTTGCGATCGCCACGTGAAGGGGCCGCCACGTGGGCGTCATGCCAATTATTTACGGCAGTAAAATTAAACATGTCGCTGTCATAAAACAAGAAAAATAATGCGTTATTCTTAATATTTTACGAGCTCCGATCTGTAGGCGGCCGGGAACAATAAATACGGGAGACGTCTCGTCGACACCCATCCAGCAACGGTGCTGCAAGAATTTTTGTGGCTCATGATTTATACGGTGCTTTTAATCAGAACGTAATGGCCCATAAAAATAGACGAAAGTCTAGCTCAAGATTGCTTCTTATGTCACAGACAGCTTGAACGTCAGTATTACTAGATAATAAAATATAGCAGGACAAAATCAATATTAGTAGTGTCAACAGGTACCGTCTTTATTTACTTCATGGTACCGTCTTCATTTACTTTATGGTACCGTTCTCATTTATTTCATGGTACATCTTCATTTATTTCATGGTACGTCTTCATTTAATTCATGGTACGGTCTTCATTTACTTTATGGTACCGTCTTCAATTACTTCACAGTATGTTTTGAAATCAGGGATTTCCGTTTGGCGAGGGTCTGATGCCCCATCATCCTTTCTTCCACATCCATCCATCAACAATTCTATTGACAGGCCTTATGTGTCCAACACTGGGAGTGGATCTCCAGCAATATAACATCAATTTTCTTTGGTTCTTTAACTTGTATATATTTCAAATATTTATTAATGTACCATATCAAATCTTACGAAATTAAAAAAAATATGTTAAATACATTTTTTGATAGTTAAAATGAAATAAGATAACTGTTCGGGAAAGCTATCGACTTTTTTCAAACCGTATATTAAATTTAAACATACCAAATGTCATATTCGTTTACAACAAGTTTAGGCTTGTGCCATAAAAAGATATCGCAACCGCACATCCGAAGACATCGACTTAATTGAATATATTACGAGCATAGCAAAACTAATTTCGACCCAAATACAAAGGTATACTGGCTACGATAGACGACGGTTATTCGGTAAGTCGCTCACAAAGCTAATAACAAAATAATAATTCACACCGAACTTGATTATGATCGACACAATTTACATTCAAATGAATATAAATTCCAAACACGAGTTCAGATTTTGTGCGTGATGGACTGGAGACTTAATGCCATTTCGTCACGGTCCAACGACCCGCGCTGAGACTGACGGCACCGCTGTGGGCGGTACAGCACCGGACGGTAGCATTTCCTAACGTCCAAAGGCAAATCATTAATCAATAGACACCGGGTGGGAAAATGTTACAACTGAGTCTATATTCAATTGCTTAATTGACTATAAAGGTGCGTCCAGATTTTACAAATGCACCGCGAATGGACACCTCGCTGCCGTTCGCGAATTGCGCATTTGTCAGATCTGGACGCAACCTACTACTATTGCTCTTATTGGGATATCTTATAGGATGATTAAGAGGGAATTCCAGAGAGTCAAATTATAAGATCTCCTTGTTTTAAATGTCTCACTCGTACTGACTAAAACGCCACGATGTCACACTCGACATCCTTAGTCGAATGCACTGGAAGCTAGAGATTAGATTCCACGCCATTTTTAAGAAGTCCTCCTGCGGGTACCTTTGCTCAACCTCTTTGGTTAGCTAGCGGGACCAATGGTGGACTTCTTATGTCTTGTATAGGAGAGTTCACATCTGTACAATTTTAGGATCGTACCATGCAAGTACTTGCAAGTAGTGTTCAGTATTTGCTACACTAACTGCATCGAATAATAATAGCGACGATAAATTAATACTTTGTTTCCTAAAGTACATTGCCTGTTACGATTGAATCTCATAAATTGGGCGCGTAGTGGAGCGCGTAATGTATACTATCTGCGATTGAGATAAGCCAGGTGCAGTGAGTGAGTGCGGCGCTGATGTATGCAGCTGCAGTGAGGATGTGCAGCTCAGCGCGAAATGGCCGCTCAATCAGCGCGCTCATATGTTGCGATGATTGTTTGGGCGCGCCGCAAACAAAGCCGCGGTTACAATTACACAATAACAAGCTTCACACAAAGAGCGAACGTGCCTTGTATAATTAATCCATCAAATGGAGATGCAACAGACTTTCAAACTGAGACGAGCTTTTCGATAATGTTACAACTATCAGCTTTCTCGGGTAGTATGTCATATAAATCAGATTCTTGATTTATATATTATATCGGGTAACCGGTACCCAGCCTTTATCACATAAAAAAAACACTCTTATGATAGGTAAAGCTTTTAACCAAAAGATTGTAAGCAGTAGTAGATACTGAATGAACATCGACTAGTTCAAGCCACGCGCAGGATACTCCAAACTTTGTTCGGCATAGTTCAGAGTTGAAATAAGGATAAAATGTTACAAGTGATAGCTAATTGTTTTCACCTTATACTTTCAGATCAAGACGCGTTCGGGACGACGTGAGCAGGATAGCCGGATGTTGGCGCTCACATTTCCGGTTTGCCGGAAATGCATGAGTACGGTACTGAAACGTGCAGTTGCGAACCTGACTTTAGACAGCAAGAGTCTTTATAAGCACTTGTGAAACGAAGAAGACTCGGTTTTTCGCTCCTGTCAACTAAAATAGATCTATATAAGTGTTTTATCTCAAAGAAATCAGAAATCAATTTGACTAATGTCAATTTGAGAGTAGTGGAATATCTAAAATTCTATGTGACGATTTTTAAAACAATCCACCAGCCACAATTAAGTCCGGACGCGTCTATAATGTTCCCATCACTAAATGTGGGGTGCCACTTACATCTGTCATTCTGGCGATTCGCAAGCAAATGCTAAAGGTGACTGGCCCGTCGCCAGGCGTCACCCAAACACGCCGGTGTGGACCGATCTTTGATTTATTAGAGCTTCAAACTTTCGCTTACACTAAATATAGACATCCCGAATACATTGCGCGTTTTGTTTGACGCTTTACGACTCGTGATGGACAAAAGTTGCAATGTAGAGAACGAAGTAAAAACTATCGAGATATGATTTTAAGGGTAGGTATGTAAAATTAACATAAATCTTAACAGCTATTATTAAAACGCTTACTTTATAGGCAACGTACACACTGCGAGATGAATTAAAATAAATGTATATATATAAAATAGGAATCCGTATTTCCCTTGGTCACGGCATCACAGGAGTTGGTTCTAATAAAAAAAATATAAAAAAGTTGCTCGGAAAATTAAAAAAAAAATAGAATACTTAACGAGTATTTTAACTGTTTTTGTTATTTATCGATAAATATCAGTAAAATTGTATATATCATTTTAAAGAAACATATTGTTATGTATTTTAATTATGATTTCGTTTAAATTAAATTGCAAGGCGAGTGAAACCGCGGGGCATAGCTAGTCATAAATATATTTACGTAGGTTACCGTGCGTTTAGTTTAACATATTTCAATTTTATCCAAACCATAAAGCTACTAAACGATTGATATAGCCGCGTTATAACTAGATAATACGATACACAGAGATTCGCGATACAACATTATTGCTAGCTTTGCACAATGAATTAGCAAGCTATTTATTTAATAGAAATGTAATTTAACTTAAGTAAGATAGGTTAAACATACGACTGAAAGGGCCTCAACATAAAGACAAGTCAGCATTTATTTTTTCATTTGTATATGTGTAATTTATTCGACGATAAAGTATTTTTAACTTCAAAATTTTTTATCCCTAAAAATATAATAATTTTTCATGGATCAGTCGTAGAAGATGCAGCAGACACTTAAATATTTTTTATCATAAATTGATTTGGAAATTAAAGGATACAGGTCGAACTGAAAGCAGCATAACACATCAATAGGTATCTTACAAGAAGACCAGCAGGCTGTCGGTCGAGTCGCTCCTGCACAGCGTCTAGCGCCGGCCGTTCCTTTGATACTTTAGCGTCCGATCGCTGACAGTTCAAACGCTGGTATAATTGGACCGTGCTACAATTACGTCTACAACGCGAGATGAAATATTCACCGCAATCAATTGAAGATTGTGTTGCCAGCTTCTGGCAGCGGTCTCAGTTCACACGTCATCTTATTAACGACTGTTGCGGGGAAATAGAAAAATGTTATAAGTTGAAAATGATTCCTGTTTATTAAAAATATAAATTAATATATAAATACTCACGCTTGTAACCCAGAAGGTCGAAATTACGGATTTTAGACCTTAGCACAACTCTTGCTTTAGCTATTTTCATACATCAAAACCTCCTTTACAGGTAACCGTCTTTCTTCAGCAGTGACCTATCTGGTATAATTTTGTCATTGACGTTCTCAAGCAACACTGCCATGCGTTAGGTAAAATACCACGACCTCACAGAAGACGAGGTGTGAAGTGAAAGCATTTCTGCGTTTCGTCTGATGAATGGGGTGCCAAGGCCAAATCGTAGCCCTTTTTCCGTAGAAAATGATATAAATTCTTTTCTAATAAGAAAAGGATTGGTAGGGGAATAGGACTTGACGGGGAAGGGTATCAAGAGGG
This sequence comes from Papilio glaucus, assembly GCA_000931545.1. Lineage (NCBI taxonomy): Eukaryota > Metazoa > Arthropoda > Insecta > Lepidoptera > Papilionidae > Papilio > Papilio glaucus. The sequence continues at coordinate 160,255 of JWHW01001433.1, forward strand.
AAGGGAATTTTTCTCCTTCTCTTCCCCTCTATCCATTTAAGGTTGGCAACGCATCTGTAACTCATTAGCTTGTTGCAGATGTCTATGGGCAGCGGACCCGCTCGCTCGTTTGCAACTTTCTTCAAAAAAAAAAGATATTAGGTGGATAATGAAGCACAGATATATAAAATATCAGGTCCGGTTGAATGGAGCAATGTAAATAAAATATAGAACAAACATTAGCCTTTAAAATAAATACAGAATTAATAAAGTAGTTCATAGTTGTAATAAAAAAATTGGCACAACTAATAGTCTATATCTAAAGGTTATAATTATATGTAGATATAAAATCTTTGGATGTGTATGTTGCATTAAAATAAATCATAATATGTACAATTCTTCTGTATGTACGGTTGTCACCTGGATGGACCAATTAGGATGAAATTTTAGTGTACCTATATTTTAATGGGATCCAGAATGTTTTGAAAACCTTATTAGATTTACTATATTTGATACCATGTTATACATTTCTAAAATACAATTAGATTAGATAAAATCGTTCATCATACTAACTGCTATAAAACAGAGGAAAGTGTCGTCCTCGTGGTTTACAGTTATTTTAAGAAAGAAGCAGAAAATAATAAAACAAGCGGCTAATAAAATGAAGTGGCGTAAATCGGGCAGAGATATAAAAATCACCAAATAAAATGTCGCCGGATGTAAATCACGCAGCGCTGCTAAGCGCGCTATTTCTAATATGACATACAGGATGGTTCATTTTAAAATAATTACGACAATGACACTCAGGTAATTTGTATAGAATTGTAAAGTTTATTTAAATAATTCCTAGATTTTATGGGTAAATTGTTATACTTTTAAATGTATTGCGAACGCGTCCACCAAACAGACAAATATTCTTTTATGTATACTTAAATATTTTATACTGCTTTGTGAATTAACTTACAAATAGTTAGCGTAAGCGTCCTTCTTCAATCAAATATCAAATTACCTGCAACAAATAAACAAAACATTAAGAAAATAACACAGTAATATATCATATATATTTTTTAAAATATTCCCAACTTGTCAAACCCATCAATTTTGACCGTAAAGTCTTTGAAACAGCTGTCGTTCATCTTATTTATCTATCATTACCTTTCCTAATTAAATAATTTATATTCAATTCAGAGCCTCGTCTTGCATTTACACACTCCCATCTGATTGCTAGTTTTAATAATTATGGCAACATTTTAAAATGTCATTGAGAGAGAATATTTTGAGAATTATCTGTTAAATTATAAAAACATGTGAATTGAAAATATTAATCAAGTCAGTTTGTTGGGAATAAATTAATTTGTAGTCGAATAAGACTTTAAATTTCGTTCTTATAGGAATTACTGTACCATGTGTTATTGTGACCTCAAGACGTGAAGCCTTAACCCTAGGCCCCAGACCCACTGGTAAGAGGGTAAGTCATTCCATCCGCTACAAGATATCGGCATTGAATAAAAGTCCACCCTGTATCCGCGCCCGTTAAACTCGCCGTCTAAGAGGATTCCAATTGGTCGTAAAATTACGTAGATTAGAGACGAACAGTGCACAAGTAATTCTGTTGGGGATCTGTGTGCACAATTAATTTACGAGATCGCGTACAAGATAATAGATATACAAGCAATTGTTAGCGGCTGCACTCGTTCTAGTCTGACTTTAATGACTATGAAATAGCAATAGATATTTTAAATTTGTATTTTTTTAGCTCAACCAGAAATAAAAGCGTTCGCTTCTACTTGATAAGTATTATAAGTGAAAACGCTGTCAAAAAAATGACCTTAAATCTAATTTGGTTGTCAACGACAAGGAATTGTTTATTTGGCGGGATTGGAACCATGCACGATATAACCGTGGATAAACAAACAGACGAACGTGCTCTTGAGGTAAAAAGCTTAGTTGCAAAAGAACGAAACACAAGACAAGCAAACGACTAGATCATTAAGTCAACAAGCGAGGTACCTCAGGCCTACCGCACGCTCAGGTAGCGTATTTAAATTCGTATTTCGACATGAAAAGTCAATTAGTTGTGCCGCGGGCGAGCAGCGCCATCTGTTAATTGCCGCCGACAGCTGCGCGCGCGCAATGTAAAGTGCGGTAGCGGGACGTGGGCGGTGCAACGTTAAGCTTTGTACTCGAGCTCTCGTTTTTTGTAACCTTTAGTCACTTCCATTGTTGCGGTCGGTCGGTCGGTATGTTGATGTCTGTTTAAAGAAGTTGTAGAAGTAAGAAAAGTATATTATAATAAAAATACAACGTAATAATAAAATAGGTAAATGTAATAAATTTTCCGGTAATTAGATTCTAACATGCAACACACAAGTTTCAAGTTACTGATACTGACGTAACATTAACTGCACCGGCAATAAATAACCGGCGCTAAACAACACAGTTATTTTAAATGCTCGGAAAACGACTAGCAAATTAATTTCTTTTTAAATATTGACTACCAGAGAATGTGACTTAGTTTTATTAAACCATACGCACAGTTTCAGTTAGTCCAGTGCGTATTATAAAACATATTATTAAATACATAATTTCGAAGTTATCATTTCAATTTATAAGTTTTCCATATACAATTTTCAAACACTATCATTAGGTGATTTAATACAGAGCCCGCAACACATCTGTTGTTCGAATGGTCCGACCGGTGAAATACCACGGCCTTACAGACAGGCGTGACGTAGATGTGTTTCGTCCGACGAGTGTGGTGCCGGAGGACTAAATCCAGTCTTATCAGCTTTGACCACTTAATCAGTATTTTGGAAATCAATGCATAAACAATTGAGCTCTCAATACAGCCGCAGGTAACATTTTTGTGTAAGTTTAAAGCAAATATAAGTAATTAGCGAAATAAACCTTGAAATTGAACCTGATCCCCATTAAACGGGAAGACGTTAAAGGTTTTCTATAACTTGTGTAGTCAATATTAACGTAATTTAGCTGGCTTATATTGAATTAATAAATATTTGCGTAACTACTACATAAAATGAAATAACTCATATAACTTTGAACTGTAAGATTAACTTTGTACAAACTAAAAAAAAACATAGAGCACATTAAATTCATAAAATGCGTTAATAAAAAGAACAGATCAAATAGCTGGGTTGCGCACGCGCTCCGTCAGGACAGTCCCGGCCGCATTTGAATGCCACCTCGCCCCTGCCCCGGCCCCCGCGTCCGCCCCGGGTCCGCCGCCCGCGCGGGGCAGGGGGACCTTAAAGAAGACGTATCTCGGCACCACAATCCATTGTCCATTGTTTTTGCCCGCGTTATTTATGACGGACGACATTAATTCTCTTCCCGCTCCGGCATCGGCTTAACTCATATAACTATCCCGCTCTCCCGAAGCTTCCGTCCGGTAATGCCGTAGCTAATAAATTACGTTTCAAAAGATTATTTATTAGATTATTCATGGCGAGGTATTCTTGTGCCGTATTGGTTTGAAGGACATTTAGTGTTCCGCTTTAGTGTTTCGGATTTTTTGTGATTGATTTGTGGCGTGCAGTGTGCGCGGAACAATGGCCGGCCGCATGCACACCGACCTTTTAATGCTTGATAAATGGGGAGCGCTCGCGATGTCCACAATCTTCCGTGGGCAAACAGAAATAAAACTATATCAATAAACGTCATAAATAATGGAATAAATATTCATTTCATCCGATGACGTTTTCCGCCCATTGTTAAATTTATGACATTTACTTACGAGTAAGAAAACACATTAACACATCTTACCGCACGTCGTGTTGGAGCATAGATTTAAACAAAAAGGTTCTGTTATGAACTACAGCGGCTGAGAATTTAAAAATGTTGAGCATTAATTCGTCGAAGGAGTCCGGCGGCGCGGCTCAAATCAAGACGTCGACGCAAATTAACTTGGCGCTGGTTTGAAAGGAATCCATCCACATTATTATGCGCGGCCATTAATTAACCTACACGAAAGTTTTAATTAAAAAAAGGAACTCTCCACAAGAAAGGAGCGACAGACGCGCCGACGAATTCAAAATCCCCCGCGTCTCAACCGCCATAAATAATTGGGACAAAAACATCCCCCCCGCCGCCACCCTCGGATAAGTGTCTAAAATTTTCACAATCCGGCAATAAAAAGATAATTTATTAGAATAGCTCTTATTGTTTTCATTATTTATGTGTATGGAGTAATGTAATCTAGCCGAGCCCTAAATAAATAATTTCACTTTAATGTCGCTCCTTGCCTAATCTCTTGAGCGTCCTCTGTCCGCGTTTTGTGCGCCCTAATGGCGACCCGAGGTATTTTTAGCTCTAAATAAATATGATTTGTTGTGCCGCCTCTGACAGAATTTAATTTTGTTCCGCCGCCGCGGTTGGCTGTTGCAAATCTTTGAATTATTTTAATGACTCATCGCCGAATGAATCTTCGATAATGTGCTATATTGAAGGAATTTGGTTACTTTAGTCCACAAATTATATATACTATAGATGAATTATGTGTAATTATTTTCTGCCGGCTGCCGTATCGTTGAAACTGTTAACGCCTATCCTACTCTCACTGGCATTTTAACACGAAAAAGGGTAAAGGAAAGTAAAAAGTAAGTTACCAGTGGTAGAGCACGAAGCAACGACGACGTACAAATGGGTCGGCTCGAGCAATGAAATAACACACACTAGACAGGCATGAAGTAGAAGTATTTTATGCTTCTGCGTTTTATATATAGTTAAGGGAGACTGAAAACATTGGGAGCGATAAGCGGTATGCATCGCATGCAGATTTCAGCTTCGGTACAACGTCTGAAGTTCGTTGGCCATTTCGGAAAATTACTGGACGTGTGGGGATGGGGTGCGGGTTGCGCGGGGATGCGCGGGGGGTAGCGAGGAGGTCGGCTGCCGCGGCGCATGATTTACGCCACTCCCGCATTATGTTTTGACTTTAATAAACAGAGCGTTTGTCACGACGGCAGACGGGTCGACGCCGTTCTTGTACGCCGGGCGACACGAGTTACTTGACGTCAAACGACGCGGGACGTATGGTGCACTACACGACACCAAATTACTGGTATCAAGAGAGAGAATAACAACGCAATTATACACAGATCTAAATATGGGATTCCACTGGCGTAAAAACGTGTCGCGATACAAGCTTTCCCTCTATGACAACTGAAATTGAGATGACAATATGTTGTATGTGAATGTGTTCTGCAGTGGAAGCCCACGGTAAGAGTAACATAGTTAATATCTAGAGATATCGACAAGTGTTGACTCTCATCATAATCGTACGCTTCCTTGTCTAGTAGAAACAACTTTATTATTTATTTGCAAACATTACACTACGATCCCCTTGATGTTGAGTGAGAGTTGACTATATTTACTTAATTAAGTGATCACCGCCGACCATGTACATCAACACCAGAGGAACTACAAATACGTTGCCGGCTTTTAAGTTTATATACTTTTTTATATACTTTATTTATAAGTATAAATGATCACCTGTGTAATTTTACAATAAGAACAAATCCATAAATATTATTCAAAAACATAAACAAGTACCCATTTGTTACCGCACAGCGGAACAGTCGGGCATAAATTCGGCGACAGAGGTCACGGCGACGGCGGCGACGGCGGCGACTGTACCTGGCCGATCATCGCGCTATTACAACATTTGTGGCTCGCAAACGGGCCGTAGTTCCGTCCACCGTATAGTTTCACCCCCACGTTTCCAGCTTTTAATTATAATACTTTATAGCCCAATAAATCACGGCGCACGTCCCTCGGCACCGCCCGCCACCCCCGGCCTCCCCGTAGCGCCTTTGAAGGATATCAGTTCAATTCTCACTGGCCGTAATAACTTACAAAGAAATTATTCGCTTTTTCTGCAACGAAGGGGTTTCGGGGGCGATTCCGACGTGATCTGCGTGATTATGTGTCATTCCGCTGGTAATGTACGGCAGTTGGGGGGTAATTAATTGGCTTCGGTTGTCTTCAGGGGGTGCAGGGGAGGACTTTGGTCCCGTCACCTGCAACTCGAAGGCCGCGCGGCTAATAATGGTAAGAGTTATACCTCGACACGACCACAATGGATTTTCCATTTGTATGATTATGTGAAAAGTTGTCACGCGACTTGCATCTAACGATACAAAGTAGATTGTTAATTTGAACTAAGTTACAAGTCGATTTCGTTCAACTTTTGTTTATACTTTGTAATTTCACCAAACGTCTTTTAAGTGTAGTTAAGTTCAACTCTAAAATCAAAATGGATCAGACAGAAAGTTAATTTTTTTTTATAAAAATGTTACGTTTGAAAAAGTTTCAACCTATTCTAGTATAGTAACCGATATAAGTATACATTATTAAAAAATTAACATATAATACATGTAATAAATACGTAAATTTTCAATCTAAGTAACCTCAACACAACATGAACTTCTGATAAAAGAAAGCGTCAGGTAATCAATCAGTCGTCACTCCAGGCGCCGTAGCTCAACTACACCCCGTAGTAAAAACCGTGAGCTAGCGGCCCGGACCCAACTGACTTACGGCGGCCCCGCGATTGTTGCACTTGCAAAGATTACGAAACAGCAGACTGATTATCTTTTGTTTAATACCTAATAGATACTTCTTTGCCAACCAACCATTAACTTAGTTATTTCAAGTTACGAAAGTACGCGCATTAAACTTGTATTTAATTAACTGTATAATGTAAAAAGTCCTATAAATTTTAAAAACATTTATGTTACACGTAATTGTGTAATTGATCGCGTGTATTATTGCAGGCGCTATGCTCTTTGAACCGCGCGGTCCGCTGAAACTTGAACGTGAATGATTTAAAATCGAGACGTTACTTGCGGCAGGGGGGTTGGTTCAAGGGTGATGCAGCGGCTTCCCCCTGCCCTCCTCAACTGTGCCGTACTTACAAATCGAGCTTAGAAATTATGCATTTATTAGATAATTAATTTATACTTGAACAACAACACGTGGTCATTTGTTCGACTCCCAATCAGACAGTCACTATTGGAATACATTTATAAAGCAAGAATTTAGTACAAATGGATAGAGTATACAAATTTACCAAATATAACTAATTTATAGTGTATAAATACATTGTTTTAAATCGATAATGCCGCCTTTACCAGACTAAATGACAATATATAAAAAAAATACAAATAGGTAAACCAAAGACACTGGGAGAGGGTTTTGTATGCAATCGGTAGAAAAGTGTGATAGGAGAATCAGGTTAAAAGTTAAGCATAACTCGGCAGTCATCATGGCTTCCGGCCCTTTAAGACTTGGCACCGCTCGGGCTCCGCCGGGGGCCGCCTGTGAATATGACAAATTTATGGTAAGCGACTCCTCGCGAGCGGAGCCGGGGAACAAATTAGTCTTCGCTCCGCACCGTGTTTACGAGCGCGACGCGAAAATATGATAATACCGGCTACCTCTGCCGGTAGTTTTCCTGTCGAAACCGAGGTCAAGTGATGTACCCCTTACACATGAATTATCTTGTATTTAATGGGAATGTTTTGGATCAGGCTGGCAAGATCAAGGAAGTATCACATCCCAGAATGTTGGTCCGTCTAGTGAATCCTCTTCCTTTTCGTTCCAAATGTTATAAATATAAGCTTTTCAGCTAGTTAAAAGCATGATTTTTAATCAAAAGCTAGAAAGCTATTTTTTTTTTATAACCTGTTTAATTTTGTTACTAATAAATAACTTCAATATATAATGGTATACAATCGGACTAAAGTTTATACTTACGATGGATAAAAAACCTATAATTTTAGTTTAAGCTCTACCCTTGCGTAACGAGCGCTATCGGTAGCTTTGCAGAGAACAGCGAAATCTACGCAGTCGCAAATCCAGTTATTGTCCGGCTCCGAGTGTTTTGTTTGCGCAAATGAGACTTATGGATATTTGGTAAGTTCGCAAATGATGGCCGGCGATTTGGCAGCGACGTGCGGGAGTCGCGGTCACGCACCGATTTCACAATGCACCAGTCACAATTTGAACCGTATGCAGCGGTGATAAAGTTCATAATATTAAAAAGTGTAATCAAAGCTGGTGCACGTGACTTAACTAAAGCAATGTTTGTGTGACTTCGGACTATGCAGCATAAGTTCACAACTTTACTTTACTTTAGACGAGGAGTTGTGACTGTCCGAGGAGCTATATTTATTAATTAATTAATTAACGTGTAACAGTTCGCCGACTATTGGTCAGGGCCTAATGCAAGTAGTTTTAAGTGAAGTCCGGATACAGTTAAAAGAATATCGAGGTTAAAAATCAAAAAATTATAGGCTTTCAAAATAATAAAAATAGGGGATATGACTCGTTGTCGACTGCTGACCTAGTGTTGAAATAAGTTCATATAAAATACCTAGTGGACATATTGAGGTATAGCAATGCATGATATAAGGATCAAAAACTTATCACACAGTGAACTAAAAACTCATGTGTACCCAAAGTAACTATGCTGACCTTAATAACTACAGGAGCTGTAAAAAGCGTAAACTTATTTTTTTAATTATTACATCACTAGGCTTATTTTATCATTAATATTTTGAGACGCGTTTCATTTCTTTTATTTTAAATCAACCAAATCGGTAAGTAATTAGTGCTGCTTAGATATTGATACGCTTCCACCGATCTTGTCAACACAAATCGTTCTCAATGCGTCGTTTCCGACGTGTGCTCAAGTCAAAACTCTATCGATTGCCGGTGTGGGTAGACTCGGCTCGCGCAGATGTTGCTCCTGCTAATCGTGACATATTGCTTTATTTTCGACGAATCTCACTCCTCTCACGAAAGACGGCCGACTGAGTAACGTGTAATACCAATTTATGAGATAATATAATTTTATAATCAAACATTAATGGATATACATATTTTATGACAATGGGTTTGATACTTAGAACCCTGATCAAATAAAACAATAGATTTAAGATGGAAACTTTAGTCATTTTAGATCCATTACTAGGTAGTAGATGTCGACTTTTCAATTTTTTTTACTCTAGTAGTAGAAAGTGAAGGAGGAAAGAATTTGTGAAGTTACCGGGCAACCGTCAGCATTGAAGAGGCACTAGAAGAAGAAGAAATAGCAGAATAGACAGCAATTATTTGTTACAGTGAGGTAATACCAGTAGGAACCAACCATCAACCTCCAGGAGCCTAGATATGCCATTAAAAGGAAACACAGTAAGGAATTCACGGGTCGGGCATAAAGATGGTCGTTATTTGACAAAGCAATAATCCTGCAGAAAGTTAAAAATGTATATTTTAAGATTTTATTACTTTTAGGACATATAATTAAAAGTTAATATGTACTGACAGATTGTACCAAGTTAATACATAAAGTAGAGACGTATTACATTAATAACTTGGTTAAAAAATTGCGACAGTTGAACGCATCTATTCGGGCCGCTCTTCTGACAGACAGAAGTGGGATTAACGCTGTTTACTGCATAACTCACGGAGACGTCACCGCCAGCGGCGTCTTTTTTCGTCTGCGACTCCTGTTGGCGATATATCATAGCTCGGTCGCTTTATGTCTTCCGCGGTTCACGCTTTTTGAAGTTCACCGCTCTCTAACTGCGCTACGAACGCGCCCTGATCGGCGATCAGGTCATTCAACTTATATCAGGTGATTGTTATTTGTGATTTGGTATTAATTATTTGCATGGCACATATGTAGTTTCACGAACACTCATATATAATTTAAGGATGATAGCATTGTTTTGATTTTTTTATAACCATGAATGACTAGTTTTTAAACGTGAAAGTCATAGGAAAGAAGGTCTAGTTCTAGATATATTATATATTTTCTTATGGACTAAATCTTCTTCCTATCGGAACCATAGCTATTTATCATATTATCATTTCAATATTACATATAATTCATCCTTGTACATAAGATAAAAGTAAGAAAGTAAAAAAACGAAATATTTGAATACTAACCAACTACTATGTTTAAAGAATTGTTGAAGACTAAAAGCATTATAAAATACTTATAATGAATCAATATGTATGTTAATGGTGAATATTTTGATGGAAACAAGTGTACACATTAAGATTCCGTCAGGCGCCTGCGCTCGCCCGACCTGCCACCGCACGGGGCGAAGACAAACGTCCAAGAATTTCGACAACAATACGATAAATTTACGTAATCCGCACCACGAAAATATTCGTTGGATTTATGCGGCGGCCGTCGCTGCGACGTCGCGAGATCAATCATCGTCCTCTTAACGAGTGGCCCAGCTGTTGTACGTGCGATTGATAGAGCTATAAAGTATATTTATAGTCGCTAGAAGTGTTCGAGAATAGTCGCTGATGCGTGTCGTCGAACGCACCGGGATTACTGCCGCGGACGCGCTCGAAATCGTCTCTGTCGGATGCGGTATACTAGTGTGTCGTTAAACACTCATCATATACATAATTGACTACTGCTTTGCTTTCATAACAATTGTAACCTTCATTAAATAATTTCAGATTTAGAGATGGTAGAAAAATGTATAATGTAGCGATCAGGTTGGTACAAAGTTAAGAACGGGGACACATAGACAACGCGAGATAAGCGGGGGACCGAAATGAAAACCTATTTCAAACCGGAGCTAAGAAGATGTGACTGAGGATAGACATATGGAGCAAATATGTAATTAGTGTTTTGTATACAGTTGCCGCATCTAATCCTTCACCGCTCGTGTCGCGATATATGACGAGCGATGATGTCGTAAACAGAGCCCCCGCCCACGCCGCGACAACTATAAAACATGCTTTATTGTCATCAAAAGAACGTATTCTCACGGAATGCTGCTATTTCGCTGTTTTTATCACACACTTTCTCCTCAGTGATCCAATTGGCCGTCACAGCGACGACCGCCGCGACGCCGCACGACACATCCGTCTCAATCAATCTTCGGACTTTACATCCTGTCGTATACGCTACACAGCATTACCACTACTAATACGGACTATTATTAGAAAACATCGCCCCAGAACATTATCAAAACTATTTCATTTTATACTCTTAAATTTTAACAAACTTATTTTCCTAGTTGCCTTGTTTAAACGCGATGTCAAAGTGATAATAAAGAAATAAACTGGGGTAATTTCATTAGCTGATAACTAATCTAATATATGAAGGAAGCAATTGACATTTGTGTTGTAATAAATGCATTAAGCGGTCATCCAAAGCCTCCACGGACGTCGCAGCTGTGACCAGCAACATAAAGCAAAGAAAATCCTCTGAAAATATCTTGTGTATTGCAAAATTTTCGTATAAATGCATCGAGTCTTGAAAACTTCTTCGTGAATGTATCCCACACCGCCCGATCCGCTGCACTCCTTGACAATCGATTGACGG
>JWHW01001433.1:192499-204698 GCA_000931545.1 Papilio glaucus
AGCTGACCCACCCCCGGGATAATAAGGGGGTCGCGCAAGTCGCGGCCACTGTCCTGGGAATGTGTACATTTTTTAAAAAAACTTCAGCCGTATAGACTGATGAAATTTACGACAGTTGAACAGTTACATAAAATATGTTTTTTATTTTATTATCATATATGTATGTGGAGCGGACATATATAATATAATATGTGCATTTAAAAATGAATTCATGTAGAAATGAATTAAATCTCTCAGTAAAACGTACAGACGTTGACAATAGAACAATTTGTATGTGGTTCTACAATGGTGTAGTATAATCCTAACACATAGCACCAGTCAATCGTGTCATTTGACTTCTTTAGTTTGACATAGTTTAAATAAGATAATCAAAGTAACATATTTACTAAACCCCTATTAATTAAAAATGTTTATTAAATGAATATGTTATAGCACCCATATAAGAAACATATATACATGTTAAAGAGTACCCAGTTGTGAAAATAATTTGATTGCGTAACTTGCACCGACTACTGAAAATATGAATGGCGGTGAGGCCATTATCATCTTAAAGAACGATGAGATCTTCGTCTTAGAACCCCCGGTATTGCGTATTTTAAAAACAATACCCTAATATCGTGGAATAGCAAGCGACAGCAGTGAAACGTCACAGAAACCTGTCTCCGACGGACGCGTCATTTACACAAAATTAAATACGTCCCTTGAAGACGTCCCGTCAACCCCCGGCCATGCCACCCCCCACCATTCAGGTCCCGCCCCCGCCTGCGCGCCGCAGCCTCCAGCAGATGGATTGCTATCGCTCCACGAATGCAGGTGGCCGATCTTGGAACAATGGCGATTTGTACAGGCGAGCCTTAAGCCCCGAGGTGGCCTGTGCCGCTCGCAACGTCTCTACCTAACTTTTTGATTCTATGTATAGATAGGTAGCTATATACCATATTAGTACACACAAACTGATTGTATTGAACATTCAAAATAAGATAAATGTATCATTAACTTACATAAGTAACTCACGCTCGTAAAATAGATTAACTATTTCCATTAGTCACATTTTTGGCGCACTTATATGCAAAAATGGTCTCAGTATTTTTTTTAACAACAAATATTTATCAATATTAAAACTGTTGTGAAATAGATACAATTTGTAAGCAATATTTTTTTATATTCTAAGACAACCGGAATCAAACAAACTCTGATTTATGGAGGCTTTAAGTGGAAAAGTTTTAGTCTACAAGAAATTTTAAATCTTCTATTTTAGGCTTTATTATTATATACAAATAGAGTACTTATAGATTATTTTCCGCCACAAAGGATTAGCAGGAACCAATTGTTTCTTAAAAGTTCATATCTTGACATCTATTGATTTCACGACAGAAACCGTCGTTATTGTTGATGACCAGACCATCATTATAATAAACTAGGATTTGAAAGCTATTTTTTATCTATAAACAAATACAATAAACGAACAAAATGATTTCCAAAAGACAAATGATTAGCAGATAATTGATCGGTCGTTAGTGATTTCAATAAAACATCGAAATGAGTCCCCAGGCCATGGACGTCTGACGTGAATGAATAGCCGGACGTAACTCGACTTAAAAAAACGAAACACCTCCCATCCCTCTTACACCCCATAAAAACGCGACAAAGACACATGTCCCCCCTTATTATCTTCAATTAAGAGGCTCTGATAATATAGCGTGACATACGGTCGGCACATCCAGTGTAACCGGATCTTTAAATTACGCCGGCGCGACTCTTTCTGCGAACTTCGGCGCAGGCCACGGCAAGGCGACGAAGCTCTCGCTCTGTTGGACAAATTGTCGCAACAAATTTACCGATACAGTTAGGGCAATGAAATATGAGCTCTTTGCGATTGTGTTAAGGATGTAGGGGTATATGTTAGCGCGGCGCGGCGCCGTGAGTGATGCGCGCAAGACGGTGACGAATGTCCGACCGTTACATGTGATTAGTGGGTGTCACTAGTGATGGCTCGTATGCGTGGCGTCAATACTGGTATTATTTTAAAAATCACCGTATTTGAATTTTGAATTACGTTACTAAGATAAAGATAAAGATGGCAAATATAAATGAATGCAAATCTTTAGACTAAAGCATTCGGTTACCTTGGTTCTACTACGGATAACATCATTTCTGATACGATCTCGCAGCTTTCTTTGTTTTACTAATGATTTGAAGTTGAAATTTTTTAAAATGTTATTAAAATACTACATACTTCCGGTACGTACATAATGTTGTTAGTACAATTCTTGATCTTCTTGAGACCAAGACCGACTTTGACATACAATGTCACTAGCCTCGTCACGTTTCCATAATCAGTAGGAATAATGACACGTGATAGGTGTAATCACGACAAGACCGCGACGTAGCGGTGACTGACAGCCGTCATTTGTCGCCGGCACGAAAAATTGAGGCGTTATTAGTTAAGATCGACGCAAAGGACAGACAGACGGATTTAATCAATTATTCAATGTCATCATCAATAACGTTGAAAGCATTTCTGAGAGTATTGAGATAATCTTGTATGTCGTTGATTGTTTTTCAAATCAAATTGTTTTTTATGGTGAGGTTATATTGGCGAAGGAAATTTTTGTCTCAATATGTCTTTATTTTATTGCATTTGTCCTCGTATCAAATATTATATCAATCTAATAGTATATTTTAATTTATACTGTTGTTTAGAGTTTTAAGTCTTAGATGATCGGAACAAGCGCAGCGGATGTCTAACGCGCGGGCGGACATGTTGCCGAACATGGCGACGGGTCAGCGCGTAAACTTAAACGATTTCAAATTAACACCATTTTACAGTTGTAGAGATTTATAATCGCGCGACACAATTCCTGATTCATGAAGTGACTCATGGAAGTTAAATACTTTATGAGAATAAGGTAATGGAAGACTACTGCGATCTAAATCAACCTTTTAATTCATTCAGACATATATGTGACGTATATATTTATCGAAAACAAGATATTTGTTTGAAAAACTTCCATCCTTAATACGTACTTCCAATACAAATTTCCTAAATCTCTTTACCATCATAAATCTACTAAACATAAAGTTTACATTCAATTTATAAGGTAAATACAATTCGTATACTCGTTAATATTTATAGTTTAAATTAGTGATTTTACAAGCATTTAAACGGCAATTTGTTCCCTGAACCGGCGACCGGTTTCGAACGATATGGCTTTTGACTACTAACACAGAACCGAATGCGTAATAACTTAACTATCACGTATAGAAATACCAGTTATAAAATTCAAATACACATGTAATAATTGTCCGTCGGTCCAGTTTTAGGGTAATTCGCCTCAAAACCCAACCACAACCGGATCAAATACGGAGCGGCGCGTGCCTCTACAAATCATTTGGAAATTATAAATATATGATAAAATTTCTTGACTAATAACAAAAAAGATTACAACTTGAGAAAAGTTTATACGCAATTATAACGGCAATTTTTTGATAATTCAATATTTTTTGATTGATAACACCATATTAATTAAGTTTATAGTAACGGCAAACCTGTTGAGAAGGGATGCGCCGGACTAATAACAGTCCTCGCGACATTTGACTATTTAACGGAATTGTCTTTGATAACACTGATAAAACAAGACGTAAGTACAACCAATTATTCCCGAGGAGGGTTGGCGTCAGGCAGCAGTCCGTTAAAACTGTAGCCAAAACCTATAACATACTGTGCCGACCCCACAGGGCAGGGAGATGATGTTGAACTCCATGAAATCTTAAATAATAGATATTAAAAAAATCGAAAGTTCTAAGAAGCACATAAAAACGATAGTCGTAGGTCAATATCAGGTATAATATTAAATTGTAAATAAATGTAAAAATACTAAGACGTTCTTAGAAAACAAATCCAATTTAAGTAACATATGTAAATGACAACGACTCCCATTGAATGTATTGTACTCTGTCATCGTGACTTTAATGGGTCTTTTGAATCGAGTAATATTGAAGAGTGTACCTAGGTCTTCGCAGCTTGTCACCAGTGATGTTCCTGAAAAACGGGACATGTTCGATTTTGCATAACTCTGGCGTATGCGAAAAAAATAACATCTCAATTGGGACTTGATAAGCTACTTTTTCTGTTTCCTAAAGGCACCAGAGTTAAGTACTTTGTGCGGATCGGTTAATTTTTGCTTCAAGTCCGTGTATGAAGAAAAATTTTGTATATTTTTTGTTAAGCTAGGAACACACAGTGGGATCACATCGCGCCTTTACAATCGCCGAGCTGACGCGAACAGACTCCGTCGCTCGTAAGGCCCGGACCTCATTGCACGAGAGAGCGATTTACTAAATTATTTCTAGATACTTGCAACTTTACGAATAAAATTATCTTGAGACAAAATATTGTTTCTTTTCACTGTTAACATTTTCTAAAAGATATTAAAAATCGTCATAGCTGGCGTGCATGAAGAATTTGATAATTTTCCATTAACTATATTCTTGAATATACATTGAAAACATTATAACATATGGAAAGAAATTTTATCTGTCAGAGATTTAAATTTTCCAGTGTGTGTGTGTGATTGTTATTGTCAAAACAGATTCTATAAACACATTTTCTTTAATTGTGTGATCGCTTCCCGCGCGGACAACACGCGGTCCCTAATTTGGAACACACTAGCAATTTCCCGCCAGCGAAATAAGCGAATTAAAATCGCCTCAAAGCAACTGCTCAGCAAAGAAACGGCTGCATACAGTTAGGTTTATTTTTAGCTATTTATGTGGGGGCCAGGTCCGTTGCCGTGAGTGACAGCCGGACAGCCTTTGAGACTGCGGCGGAGGTCGCAGGCGATTTCACTAAAATTACGAACATGTCGCCCCTTGTGTACGTTATTCTCGACAAAAAGAAATTTAAATTGGTAATAATCACAGTAAAGAAGAAACAAGAAAAGTGTCGGTAAGCACAAGCACATGCGATTATACATTTAGTTTACAGTATGTGCATAACTATGCAAATTGTTAAGAATACTTCTACTCATACTTAAATAAGGCAGGAGAAGAATAAAAACAAGCAAATAAACGGAGAAGGAAGTGGCGATTTTCGTGCAAAGACTTAAATACGTGAATACATTAGCATTAAAGCTTTCAAGACTATGAAAGCTTTAATTCGCGCCGAGCAAATCGAGTGTCACCCGGAGCTGAACCAATCCGCAGCTCTGTCCCATCTAATTAACCATTTTAAAATCAGCGAACGAAGCAGTAGTCTTTAAAAAAAAGTCCACGCTCCTGTTTTACACGATTATCGAATGGGGGGGAGGAATCGGGGTCGAGGGAGGCGGTAAATGTACACTCGCTAACAAAAATCGCTCGATTTTTAATTAGGAGCCGGAGGAGCGCGCGTGATCGGAATGAACCGATCGCTCATTGCATAACTCGCGTCCGGTATCACTGAAGGACCCGTAATAACGTTACGTTTCATTTGACTGTACAATTAGCGATCGCGCTTAATCACTTGTCTTGTTCCAACACGTGCTCTAATGAAATATTCTTTATTTACACGACACGTGTACGATTTAACGAATGGCAAGAATAAGTAATCACATACGACTATATGTAAATGCAGATATGTCTTTATTGCCTTTCCAATTTCAAAATATGAATAATAATAACATAACTACATACATAGGTTAACATGGACGTATGTACAACTTTAGTATAAAGGTTAGATATAATATTAAAGTCAACGACCCTCAGGTACAGGCAACTTGTACGTATTTCTTTACGACTGTCCCCATCCCCCGCACCGCGCACCGCGCCCCCTGACGACGCTCGTCCGAGCCTCATGCTTACAAACTGTCGCATTACGGCCATCCCTTGCACAACAACCTCGCATTCCATTTACACTGAGAACAAACAAAACGAGTCCTTACCTCTCATCTCTTAAGAATTCCACCGGCGGCAAAACAGAACTTTGCTAGAAAACTACAAATGTACATTTACGTTCCGATACGCGAATGTGAACCTTAAGAGTCGGTTATAGAGTTTCTCAGGATTGTAGTCTTAAGTTTGCGGACTAATGTTAATTCTAAGGTAATGATATGAGGGAACGGGGTTGTTTTGTTCAATGTTGTTCTATTCCAAAGTAGTTTTACGCTTTGCGCGATAAACAATACGGCGCTAAAGAAGCCGCGGTCATCGGCGACGCTCACAGTTAACACTGAAGACCCACTTGGGGTCCAGTTATCAGTTCATACCTCAATTAGATTAAATACAAATCTAACAAGAATATATCTGATTATTCCAATTGTTTGAATAAAATAATTAATATACGAAACTGTCGGTCACTAAATTTGTTAAAAAGCGTCCCCTATCTCTGATACTACCCTGATAAAAATAATTGTTGTTTGTAGAGCTTTTAAGGCGTTTGAATGTTTCGTGCGTAGCCAAAGTTGTACCACATGTAATAAACCAATCAATATGTTCGTATCTCTAACATACATGATAAAATGATAAATACATTTCATCTAAAGGACCAATGATTTTACCAAAGATTAGTAAAATCAATCAGCCTACTACAAGCATTATAAACACGCGGTATTTCAGTCTCCACCAACGGCAATTATTTCAGTTAAAATGCTTAACTATTACCATTTGAAATTATGATAAAATGATAGCGTGTATCTCTCAATCCCATTATAAAAACACATAGGAGTTAAAACGGATTAAAAGTTTTTCACTATAAATCATGGTCATTATTCCTATTTATTTATATTAGAAGTCGTAACATAAAAATCGAATTGAGGCAATAGAAGTAGCGGGTACAAGACAATGCACTAGAACGTTCGCAGGTCACTCCGCGCGCCGGCGGACGCCCAATCGACCTGAGTGAAAACTGCCATAAACGAAGCCGTATACGAACAACTGCCTCATAGAGTATAAATACATAAACAGAACTCCACCGATGCGATATTTGCCTAACATATGTTTGCATTTCTCTGAGAGAAACTGCATTTTTAATCTATATATTGTAAAGTTGACTGCATGTAGATTTTAGCTAATGCCAGTCAAACCTGAAAAAAAAAAGACAAACTGGTTTGGAATACTAATAATTACGGTCCCAAGCGCTATGCTTATGCTATTATTAATAACATGGTGTAGTGTAGTACAAAAACAAAGTTAGTAACTAATACTTGGGTCGTACGTTTAGAACATTTCCTTTAAAATGTCTTCTCTGTGCATCGCTAAGGACATTAGCCCGACTATAAAATGCCAATCCGCACCCGACCTCGCGGGAACTGGGGCAGACATCAAAATTTAAAGTCAACTTCAAAGGAATCGAGGGGATAAGAAAACTGCACAGTTCCACCATTAGTCGTAACTTATTATAGACAATTTCCTAGATTCGAGCGCGACCAATCCGACTGAGTGAGCTCCGCCATAAAGGAAACGGTTAGTTTCAAGCACGCTGCAGAATTACAGGCCGGGGGAATTAACTCGCGAGCGATGTAGGTAGAATAGATAGGTCTGTCTGTCGCGCCCCGCTTATTACTCTTTGATAGCTTTTGAAGTTTACGTTCCATTGTGTAGGTTTGTGTTTGGTTTGCTTTCAACTCGGACTTTTCTAGTCAAAGAATTAACACCAATACCAGTAAATATATTTTATTTATAACATTATTATTGTTATTTTATGGTAAAAGGTGCTCAAACAGTTTGAGTATGTTAACTAAGTATGGAATTATATGTAGTGGTTATAATAATGCAATATAAAGAGTGAACTCGACTTGAGATAGGTCCCCGGTCTACCTCAAGTCGAGTTCACTGTACTATAATAAGATAATATTTATTTTTTAATATCTATCTAATAAACAATCTTTTTAATTACATAATCAAAACTGAAATCTGAAACTAACAATGAATGTTTTAAGAATGTCTCAGCGAAGGTTTAAGTGGAGGTAGAGTTTGTATGCCATTAAGATATCAATCAGTACAAGAGTTGGGAGCGTTTATTGTCGCTACTGATGGACGGAGCTCGTAAAATTAGCATGGAAATGTTCACGCCGCACTCCGAGTATGGGGCCAACGGAGTCAACGAACATGGGCGAAGTACTGGAGGTTATGCTAAATACCGTATCTACTTCCTCATACAAAACGAGCATGACAGTTTCGCGGAGATCTGACTGAATGCCGTTGAGTATTTGAGATTTGTTTTAGTTTACAGACATTTGTAGACTCGATTTCTTGAAATGAATCAAACTACGAGATGAATGTAGATTAAATAACTTTCGTACATTTTAAAAAAGAACAGCCTGTATATCAAAGATAACTAAGATTTACAACAAAAATCATGACGTTAGAACACCATGTATGTGTGCAATAGAGGTACATAATGCGAAACACAATTCACACGTCCAAATAGAACAACAGTAGAGGATTAATATTGATTTATAAGGCGAGAATTCATAAGACGACGTTCTAAAATGCTGAGTGAAACGAATCAGCGGAGATGACATCAGGTCAAGGCGCGGCGGACACAAATCAACGTGTCAATATCCATGTCCGTTTTTAGCGGTTTTAACTCGCTGTGAATCAATCATCAACTTTGTAATAGTTATTAAAATATACAATAAATCAGTCTCGCTGTCAACTTTTATAGTCATTGAAGCGGTCGTCAGTTCGACTTGAGACTTTAGTTTCCTCTTAAAACATTTATATTGGTTTATACATCGTTTTCATGACACTTCCCAATCAGACCGTAGTAGCTTTATCACTTTTGACAAAAACAAACGTACATACGACTTACAATCTGGAGATCAGAGATTTCAGATCAAGTATGATGTGAATTACTCTACTACACGGTCCAGACAAGCAGTCAAGAAGCTCGATTGACTACTTAACATAACACCTACTAATATAGACTTTTTGTTAACAATGTCATATACTCAAGCTGAGCCCCTTAAGAACGGTCACTATGTCAGTCACATTGTATCAGTGGTAGACTGTGCGTGCAATATTACTACGTTTTGATTTAACTGTAGCCGGTAACCTAGTGATATGATTAGGCTTTATGATGTACTGTTTTATAACCCAGGGTGAAGAGCTTGAACGAAATGATGTATTGTTTATGAAAACTCTTTGGAAAAAGCTGTTATCACTATTGTACCTTGATCCAAGCTCAGTTAACGATTATCATCCAGTAAAAATAGCACGTTACAATGTAGATATTGAAATATCTATTACATCATTGGTTGTTTTAGGAAGTTAAATTTTAATTACGAGATTTTTTGGTAAACGTGTCTCAATGCTTTATAGCTAACTGTGACGTAAGCAAATTTCTCCGTAATAAACTCACAAATTTATGACATTACCATATTAACGTTCGTTTCTCTTTTTCCGAGAATTATGCGTGAGTCGCCGATGGCGCCACATTAACGACATTTTGGGAAACACGTCAATAGAAAAATGGAACGTCTTTTGTCTTCGCGTTACCTAAAATGAGTAACTTTGAGACTGTCGATGATGAAGACCTAGAATTTGTGCATCCGTGCCTCCTTTACCCATTATAAAGAGGCGCTTTTCAGATTTAAGGTAAACAAAAATCTTTTACTTTTTTCTCTTAAAGAGCAACGAAGAAAGTTCCTTCTTACGACGCCTAAATCAAATTGTATTAAAGAATAAGACACCAGAAAATTTACCACAGCGGGAAGTGAAATCCGCATGAAATTTGACCGACATGCTGTGAGATCGTCTGTAAACATATGCTAAGTGTTCCTTAAGGACTGCGTAAGTTAGCTTTGTTGATGTCACATATAAATCTACAAAAGTATTCATTAAACATTTCTTAATCGATTAAAATTGATTTTAATAATTTAATATCCATAAGTAAGTGGGTACGCTTGTTTTGTACAATTATCACGTTCATTATGATAAATGATTTAAGATTTATAATAATTGTTTTGTTGATTTCTCATCAAGTCTCGATCACAACTTGGACTCATAGTTAATGTGCATGTTAAGTCATTATCATTCAGCGTGTTTGATAAGCCCGTATGTACCTCAATGTACTTGTCAAACCTACATTATACAACATAATTAAGTTCTGATGCTTTTAAATTGAGTTGTAAGAACAGCTTCTCGGTTTAACCGAGCCTGTAGTACGAAAACTTTGCTACGACTACAGCCTCCGATCGACACAATGAGGGAGATGGTTAGTCTTAAAGGTGCCTTAAAAATAACTTATTAAGATTTTTAAAAACTTCCTCTAGGTATAAATTCCGCCAAACTTCTTGAACAAATGACCTTGAGTGCAAAGAAGCGAATGTCGTGTCTCTGGCATGATTGGTCCGTGTCCGATTGTCTGCCTAGAAAAATTATCCTGTTCCTATTCCTTATTATTGAATACATTAGGCACAAGATAATGCCTAATGTACAAGAAGTTTAGCAGTATCTATACAATTTCGCGCCATTTTAACCTAATATCGTGTGGATAAAATTTACACGCAAGTCACTACACATGACGTGACAATAACCCGAGACAATTCAGCTGTCGTTTGTATTAAATAGATGGGATGTAAACATTGTGAACAGATAGTGATATCACATAATTAGTTTTAATGTCTTGTGTTATTATTATGTTGGTGCAGGACAACGCTTTAGTCGACCGCAGTACCAACATAAGACGCGGACGTAAGCACTAGACCGAGCGTTATGGTGTCTATGGAAATGAAAACCTATTTAAATATAATTAATTCATAGAAACGTCATTTTCTCGTGATTTATCTGTCACTTAAATTTGATATTATTATTTCGCTTAGTAATTCAAATATTATGATAATTTACGACTCATCTCAAAAGTTCTAGTCGGTTTTTTTCATCGTTTTTTTCTTGTACAATGTATATCTCGATATGGGATGTGTGATTTATCATTCTTAAATATGTTCAGCTGAACGCCAACAACAATATACTTGGTGTTATGTTTAGACTTAAGTTACACAACTTACATTTCTTTTTTTATTTAAAAAGGCGGCAAACGAGCAGGCGGATCACCTGACGTCAAGTGAGCTCCACCCATAGACATCCGCAACAAGCAAATGTGTTACAGATGCGTCGCCTACCTTTAATGGACAGAGGAGGGCATAGACAGGAATAAGGATATTTCCTTTATCCCGTTAACCCCCTTCCCGTCCAATCCTCTTCCCGTTCCCATCATATCCTTATGAGGAAAGGGATGGGAAGGGGAAGAGGACTGAAATTAGGCCTCCGACACCTCACTCATCAGACGAAACGCAGAGTACTTCTACTTCACGCCTGTTTTCTGTGAGGTCGTGGTATTACACCGGTCGAGCCGGCCCATTCGTGCAACAGATGTTGTTGTTGCGGACTCTACATTTAATTTGGATTTATGATTCTAACATTGGTATCTTTGTTATGATCCATTATAATATATATAAAAAGCGAGAGATAGAACTGTATGGAGAAAAATGAAGGAGGCGAACTCTATCTAGAGGTCCTTAATAAATAAATTAAGCAATATTAATTTTAAAAAAATAATGATTAGATAGAATTAATCAACAATTAGTTATTACATTTGTGATGTGGAAAATAATTTAATTAATTGATTTGCAAATTCAATGCTCAAAATTATAATTCTAATTAAGTTGTATGTATCATTTGTAATAACATAAAATTCTTTAAAAAAGAAGATAACGGTAACATTTACCAACACTATTTGTAAAATTTTCTAACATGAATTAACTACTAATATCTGAAAATAGGTTATTTAAAAATATAAATTATTCTTCAATGTGTAAAAAAAATGCTTTATGTGACAATTCAGTTAATTGTCACACAAAACATTTTTTATGCTTTTTCCAGTTTTAATAATAGAAAATACAGCCGTTATTACTCGACAACGTACCTTTCTCGTGGTTAAATTATTATAAGCATCGGGTGAGTAGTTCAGAGTTCATTAACAAATATATTCATAATACTAGTGCATATTAACTATAGTAAAATAAATAAATACGCGCTCAGGCCCCTAACCCAGAGTACGCAGAGATCATGGATTTCCATTTGGCGCGATCCTGGCACACCTCTCTCGCTTCTTCTACATTCATACATCTACGCATACATGCTCGTCGGTTATGGGTGCTCTTTATATCGGCCTTATTTAGTCAGCTACTAATCTGATCGATATAAGTTCTCCTAGGGC
>JWHW01001433.1:218911-228936 GCA_000931545.1 Papilio glaucus
TTCCTAAATTAGACATTCCTTGAATATTAGTAACCATTAGTGACTAATACAAAATAAACTTGACGCTTAGACTATGAAAAAAATGCCAAAAATCCAATATTTTAATAACTATGTGCTTTAAAATGTAATCAAACTATTGGCTTCGAGCAGGACTAAGAACACAAATTCTAAAATTAAAGTTCGTATAACTACGAGTTTTGGTAATAACTTACAATTCTAACTATGATATAAATGCGAATGTGAGTATTTTTGTTTGTTTGTTACGCTTTCAATCGTAAACTACTTAATCGATCATCATTAAATTTTGTTTGCATATTTTTTAGAGTATTTAAAAAAAACATTGGATAACCTTCCATCTTGAAAAAAAACCTTCTCAATGAGAATCTACTAGCAGTTACCAAAGCGATAACAACTTCTTGACATTCTGTACCAAGTTATTTTAAGTGAAATCAAGTAACAAAAACTTTAAACAAGGTAAATAACGAATGCGTGCAAAGCCGCGGGCGACGGCTAGTATAACATAATTGTATCACAGAGTCGATCGCGTACTGTCGGCTCGCCGATACCCGGCATTATCTACTCCGATCGTTTCTTCAATTAAACTTTCACGATCTTGATAACAATTACAAATTCAGTTCGGTAATTACAATTTCCTGATAATCTAGCACAAAGGTAATCGTACTTAAGTTTGTTTAATTCGCGACATGTATTGTACTCACATCAAACATATTTAAAATAATCAAATTTTCAATTAATTTACGGTTCACTACTTTGACTAAACAACTATGTAGTGTCGCAGCCTTTTTCTAAAAGTTATAACTAAAAAATAATCCCAACTTAATATTATAAACGCGAATATGAGTTGGTTTCTCTGTTCTGGTCTCCAACCCATCATCATGAAATTTTGCACACACATTGTCAGGGGTACAGAAAATGGGATACTTACCTTTTATCCTTAAAACTACAATATTAGTTGGCACGGTAATGATTTTAACATTGATAATATCTACAATTGGACACGTTTATAATTGTACCGTAGTAAAAGTTATACGCGGATCATCTTACAAAAATACGAAGCCGCCGGCAACAACTAGTTAATTTAGAATAATCAACGTTCATGCGGCCCAAAGACGAAAAAAATTATCAACCTATGACCTTTCAGGATATTTTGTTTAATAAATTATTTAACGCAATACTTTTATCAACTACAGCTTTTATGAAATTACAATAAGTTACTAGGATATCTACCTATTAATGTTAAGTACATTAGAATCAATTCAATAATTTCTCAAAGAGTATCTAACATTCATGAGTAATTGGAAATTTGGATAATACCAATTAAAAGTTATATTTATGTTTTAACGAAATTTAATGTTAGTTATATTTTTACTTTACGCGCAAATGTTTGCTTACGCCTGGTTCGCGTCCTACGAAGAATACAGTAACATTTAACATAGCTTCAAGCTAGCATCTTTGTGAATTATAAGTAAAATAAAAGGACGTCAAAGGTTACACTAGTAAAGATTTTATGAAAATAAGTAATCAATATTAATTAATGTCAATAGCACAAGTTTGTTTGCAGGTGATTAGATACACGCGAATGAATCAGGGTTAATGTATCGGTGGCCCGCCCACGTCCACAGCATGTCAACTCGATCGGCAAAGACTAGCGCGTGGTACAGATGTGACACGCGATGAAATATTTGCCGCTTAGATAGTTAACTTTCTCTCGAGAAACAGAGATAAGGAGAATTTAGTCACCAATCATTTTTAACCACAGCATACTGAGGTAATTGATGTCCTAGTAGTAAATTGAATCATAGTTTGCACACACAAAACGAATGTGACAGTGACAAGTAGACGGTTCCGTCTGCAAGAGGAGCCTGAGTCTACAGATTCGGAATAGAGAACCACGCGACATCGGTACTAAGACTCCGTATTTAAATCTACTACTTCAAACAATTCATGATCATAACATAAACAATTAAACGTATCGTAACCTTTTGATTTTAGCATAGTATAACTATGTAATTTATAGCCTAAGACCAATAATTCAAAATACAGACAGTAATAATTACATCGCAATCATCTTTTAATTATATTACAAACAACTTTGGACCTAAATAAACTCAGATTAGGTACATTTTCGTGTGCATGGCGTTGACGTAGGCATCAAAGTAACTACATTGTGTGACGCGTCTGTCCGATTAACGAGCTTAATATAAGGTGCGTGAGCGCTGAAATACGGGTTGTTTGATACCTAGGGACGCGAAGCGACAGCTGCACCACTAAAAATAGTCGGCGGACGCGCGATTCCGCGTTTTTCACTGTCCGTGTGCGCATCAATTTCTGTCTGCATTTGTTAGCGAATGACAGATGCTCTACACCACTGACAGCCTAACAAACTTAAAGTCTGCAGTTTAGATGAACCTTAAAACCTTCTCTTTTAAGTTGATTTTACCTTGAATGTTTCGTTTGTTAAAGTTTGTGATAAGACACTCCCGACGCCTTGTAGTTGTCAACATCATAATGACGATCGTGCTAAGGACGTATTTATGTTAACCCTTTGAGAGATGCGGTTTTAGAACTGAAAAATTATTGGTATAGGAATGTGATGCGACACACAGCGCGAGTCAAATTGTTGAGGCAAATGAACTACGAAAGTTCAAAAGCACAGGTGTGAGGCACAAGCGTTGTAGTTGAGTATTATAATATCGTGTTTATTATATGATTTAATTTTAAATCAGTGAGAATAAATAGCAATTTACAAATCCATATCTAACTAAGGAATGTAAGAAAACGGAGAAGATCGTGCGTTTAGAATAGGGTTAGAACTCATCAAACAAACGCGTCGGTATGAGATCTAGTGTTGAATTTACCTTACCTTTGTACCTGCTACTTCAATAAAAAAGGTCACAGGGATGGTAATTAGCAGTGGAAGAGTCAGTCACAGGAGTCCGAATTGGTAAAAGACCATTTTTTCACTCAACAAATCATAGTCTTTATCGGAAAGTGTTATCAAACTATGGCCCGAAGTTGTAACACACTATCTTCCTAACTTTGGTATCGTATTCCCTGTGGACCCGTTATCAGACCCACATTGGCTAATACTAATAAACTAATTCTAGCAACACGGTAATAATTAACGAAGTTCATCATGGGCTCTAACTTGTCAGCTCAAAAGACGGCTTAGAAATATGGGCAAATTGGTCTCTTCATCACTCCCGAAGCGTATCTGCGGTAGTCGGTGCATGTACCGGGAGCAATATTTCAATCAGTGTGGATCCCACCTAAACCCGGGCTACAGCAGCGCCCGCTGTCGCTTCCTTTTGATAAGCAATACGAGAACGAACTAAAATAAGTCAGCCACTCTCAATGTGAAGCGTCATAATCAAAATGGCGGCAGTGTACGCGAACTAATCGGCTAGATATATGTCAGTTGGCAGCTAATTGCGCCCGCGCACCTCTGACACCGGCACTTTGAGTTTGATGCACTGCCTCCGCTCAGTATGGCCGCGCGAGATTTACTGGACCGGACCTGACTAACGCTCGGCGAAACTATCTCAGCTCTGTCATGCGCTTTGACTTTATTATGAAGACGCTGTGTCCAGGTTACATCGTTAATTTTATGAACACACGCGAATCTTCACTTGTAGTGAAGTAATAAAATGTTATTCGTTCACCAGTCTGTATGCATCTTGCGTTATTTAATTAATGAAAAATATGTTATTTAAAGTAAATGGAATAATGATAATAATTTTATCAGTGATGCTACTGTACAAAAATGGTTTCGTACGCCACGGCTGGGTGCGAAAGGGAACTATTGTCACTTATTTAATTCAACAGAGAACTTTAACTAAAAATCATGAATGAGAAGTGGGATAAGGCAGGGTGGGCTTAAACTAATATTAATGTTATTTGAAAAGCATTCCAATGTATTCCTTTCGTCTGGGAATCGAACTGAATAGCTGTGGCGTTATATCCAGGTCGAGCTACTGTGCAACAAGTAAATTTAAGTATACCATAGTTCAATGTAATTAAAATCAGTTCATTGACTAAGCGCATCAAATCAACTTATGTCTAGAGAATTGGACGCGCAATTATATCGTAGCATTTCGCTTTCACAGCGCAACGCGCGTCACACATCGCGCCAAAGTCAACACACCGCTGACAACTGAGTAATCGGGTTTGATGTGAAATTAGCATCTGATATTAGGACACCGCAACACTCACTCTCCTCTCGCTCTGCCAACCAGGAAGTGTTACGGATCACATTTGACTCCAGACATATTTATTTGCATCTACATTTTTAACAATTGAAATCAACTCTTAAAAGAGTTCTCAATCACTTAAAAGTACCTTTGCCGGTCTCTAGTACCATGTGTGAATGAAATACAATCACGCTTAAAATGTATGATATTTTTTCCTTAATCTCTTCTTTAATAAGAAACTTTGTTAGTAATTTACTTTACAATCATTCGTTTATTAATAACACAACAAAACACAGACGAGAATGTTAAAATGATACAGTCGATCGTTGTCAGAAGTGGGTACATTATTTAAGTTTATAAATCAATACATAGGAATGAACTCACAAGATAAGTGATGGAAGATTCGACGTGAGACAGCCAATACAAAGGGTCGGCCTGCCCCGGGCCCGCCATAAACTTGTCCGACAAAAAACTAGCCGTACACACAAAAAACCTATCAGCCGTCCATCGCATTGGCCGCGTGAGATATATAGCGAGCACATGACGCTCGAAAAATATCTAATTTAAATTTATGTGCACGAACTTACCTGTCCGCGACTCTCCTAGCCGAGACGTCATGTCGACCAATTTATAGCTTACTATATCATTAACTTACGTCTGGACATAATAAGTTTCGGTGCTAAGTTGAATTTATCGCCTGCGGACGGCGGGGGACCGGGAATGATTCCATCCATCCTTCGGTGTTATTGTACGCGACTGTACGTTTTGCTCGATTTTCGAATCGGACATTTGTGATGAGGCGTCACAAATCCTTAGCCGTTGATCCTTTAATAAATGAACCGATGTCGTCTCACTCATTTTAATATTTCATAAGTGGATAAGAAGCTTTAATTAAGTTTCGATATGAGTAAGAAATATTTTTAAATTGTATTTAATAAAAATATTATAAGTAGGTTAGTCTACTGATGAAATTTTGATGGATTTCCGTGTGTGTTTGAGTAGGTACCTGGTAGATGGCGCCGAACTCGAGTTCGAGGTTCTTTTTTTCGACGGACAACGAAATGAAATTCGGTATGAAATTCAGTAATTTCGGACGTTAACATTAGTATTGTACTACTGTGACACAGTTATAGTTTAGCTACGTTCCTAGATACAATGTTATCCCGATAATATTAAACTTGATCTAAAGTGTCTCAGATAGAGGAAGTAAAATTCTTGTTAAAAGTGCGGTCAGATGATCAAAATCGACATAATTGTGAGAATTTAGTATTTAATAACTTAAATTTATAAGGCACATTTTATGAGCTGCATTCGCCCCGCAAGCCGCGTCAGGTGCGCATCACACACTGACTTAAACCGGCGCGGCGCGGCGCGGGCTCCCCGCGCGCTCGCCGACCGATTTACATATTTAGGGCCAATCAAGATAATTCATATTTATAAAACGCAACGACAATAACGTCAGGCCAGGGATCCGCGGCACCGAGATGGCTTCTATAAATTTTAAATATTATGAGGCATTAATATTTGAATAAACATGTCGGGGGGAGGCCGTAACTCTGTCGCGGTGTGACATACGCCGAGTGACGTCGGGGACTGTTTAAGACTTCATTTGCATGAGGACCGGTGCTCGAGGGCGGCAGGGGTGTGAGGGGGTGCGGGGAAAGGGCCGTTTAATAAGACAAGATTGGAGCTATCGCTGCTTGACGACGTAATTTAAAGGATCGCTTAATGAGATAATGATACGTCGGAATTTTGATTAGACGCCGTTAGATGCGATAGTCCGATGTCGATAGTCGGTTTTGCACGCACGCACGCTGCAATTCAATGTTAACAAGCAATGTGGAAGTTTCAATACCATTAATAAGTTAAGATGAATGTAACATTTTATGTTACATTATTGTAACTCAAATTCACATGGGATTTTATATAACGTAAGCCTATTTGGAGACTGGTCAACGGAAACAAATGAGCGCTCTACCACTACGTCTGGGTGCTTCTTAATCAAAAGACACAAGTATGGCGATTAATATTGAATGAAACGAACGACGAATGGCGAATGATGCAAGTGTTCTGTTCTTGCGGGTCTAACTTATTTAAGCTCTTATTTTCAACAGCCATAAAATGCAATGATCATTAAGATGAACTTGTTATTTTCTACACATTGTAATGTAACCGATCGCTAATTTAATAAAGGCTTATTAAAAAACAAAGGAAATACTTGTTGTTTCTTGCATTACAATGGGGATGATATTTTTGCGTGGTGTAGTGTGACGGGTGCGGCCAGTCGGCCGGCGTCTCGCATTGTTTCGTGGAATATCGGAGCGCCTGATATACGATCACCAATGCTTTAGAATGCACCAGCGCTGCTTCTCAACTGAATATCTAATGGGGTCCGAATTAGAATAATTTATGGGGCAGGTCGGAGACAAAAACGGAACGATATGGGGACGCGTCGACCGCGCGTCTGCCGCGCCTGCACCCGGTCCACACTATACGATGCTTTATTTTCACGGATACACGTCGAGAGGATTTAGTGAGGTTGCGATCATCCTTATCTGGATCGGAAATAAGAGGAAATGATCCCAAATCCGAGACTGTGATCCGACCCAAAGAAACTGTACTGTTTTATATGGAAGTGTTTTATTTTCAGTCTGTCACCAACATGCTCTGAGTTCATCGTAGCTACTGTAAGTTACTAATAATACATTGGATTCCTGAAATTCAAAATCTTGACAAATAAGACATGGAGTGCAATCTAGATTGATAAGGATAGGACAAGTGGCAACATCATTATATCACCTGACCGCCTGCTAAATATTTAAATATCTCATTAGCATACACCTCGCTGACAGATAGAGGGACATAAAGGCCGTGCGCAGTCACAAGTGGCCACCAGTTATCCCACTCGGCTGTCAATTTGGCCACAACTTTACAACTAAACGATGGTATTTATCAGCGCGGCGTACGAGGCTGCGAGGTGCATTAACGACCGCCATTTTCCTATAGAAAATCATAATGGCCGGCGAGGAAACAACGATGGAGAGCGATCATTAATTACGGGCACCTAACAAGCGGGGAAAGGCGACGTTCGCGATTTATCCGGCCGATCGAGTGGTTATTTAGATCGTCGACGCGCGGCGATAGATGGCGCTGAGCGGCCGCGTATCTGATGCACGCGCCTGCCGTGCCACATGGCGGCTCTGTCACCGAGGCCCCTCTCGCCTTAGCCCTTGCGAGATTCGAGACCGGATAGTCGCCTTCCCTTCTACCACCGCATTGTGTACGCGGAGGTATCCTTTAACTACCACTCATTAGGGTAATCGAAATTGTTCAAACACTAATTCTGCGAACCATTCCCATATAGATCTGCTCTGCGAACTGCACGTATAAGTGAAAAAAAAGTTGCACACATGAAATACAAACAGGTACAGAGCTGAAACAACAAATAACATTCAAGTAAAGTCCAATCTTACAGACTATATGAAGCAATACCCTTTAAACGAGCTTCCGGACATTCCAAATTCCTTGACATCAGGCATCGGTTCTTCTATTTACCTCGAGACATTCCATGGCATACTTACTCCCATCATTTCACTATCACAAAACTTCGTAATAAAATTACGACGAAAAACCTGAGACATTCTCCTAAAAGAGGGATATACCCATCAGCATTCTAGACTTGAGTCATCATACGGAATCCCAGCGCGTGATCCTAAAGGTGACCAGTAACCAACGCAAAAGCACTTCAGCATTAAATATTTCGAGAAACAAAGCAAAAAGAACGCGCGCAAGCTTGTTGTGTTGCGATGCCACAGCGCAGGGTTGTCGCTGGCAGTACGCGCCCGTTAATTAGGCCGCGGCAGCCCGGGATGGAATTCATTAGGGTCTGTAATTAAACATCGGGACATGATTTTCCGGTTAAGGCAGACGAAAGTGCGCGTAGGTGTTCCGAGAGCCAATCGCGGCGCTGCCTGATTAATTAAAGCCCGCTAATTTGGCTCAATACGCGCCCTAATTAGGCGCGTGTTTGCGTAATGCACGTCCTCAAATGTGATTTTGTCACGCCACCTCGGCACTCTCTCTGAGGGGAACATGAAGAGTACGCTTTTAATTTAAACCAAAAGAACATAATCGAGTTTAAGCCGAACACGCGACACATCCAGTATCTTGATTTTTTCTCTGTTTTGGTCTAAACATTGAACCTAAGTGAATTGAAATTCACGGTTATGCTTTAAATTTTTTATTTGAACTTTTGCTAATTATTACTACACCCCGGGAATTATGAAACGAACAAATAATAATCAAAGGTATGTAGTACAATAAGTTTACTGCCGTCAATGTACCAATGTAACATACAATTTGTTTACCCATATATGAACAATTGTATTATTATATTAAAATATAATTTGATATAGAATAATAAACAGGAGGCAACCCTGTACCTCTAATACTGTAAATAAGTAAGGATCTTGAGCTATACGAAAGAGTTATGTGGGCGCGCGCTGCATGAATGATCGACACACCGNNACCGCCGATGCCGCTCGCTGCGGCTGAGTTGCATCCGGGTTACCTTACCAGTAACTAGGGAATAAGAAGTTTACGGCTTTGGGTCCCAGAACAATTTAAAAGTAATTTAAAGCCTTTATAAAATCAACTAGAATCGATAGTTATTGCATTTCACAGGCCTCTAAATGTGACGGGGGTATATATTGCTGATAGTAAAATATCAGGAATATAGTTTTTGCTGTTAACATTAGTCAATTCTGTGTTAAGCTACCGGCTTAAATCGAGTTTAGATTTTAGGACGTTGGGACCCTTTTCGTTAGACGAGGTATTAGTACATTTTGCAATTTTTTTATCGTATTATTTAAATAAGATTTAGTATTAGAGTTAGCAAAGCAACAGCTATTGCAGGAATATCCGGTACATCTAGCGGAATACCAGGACATTCAGAGATATGCATGAAGTTGAAGTATTCTGCGTTTCGTCTAATAAGTGAGGTATAGAATGCGCAATTCCAATCCTCTTCACCTTCCCACCCTCTTCTCCTATCGCTGACCTTAGATGTTCGTCAAAATTTTTACGCACTATTTTGTTTATTTCGCTCACTCCGCCCTAACTTAACAAGAAAGTGACAAACGACAGTCGGACGCACAGCGCGAGAGGGGCGACGTGTGTCACATCAAATATCGCGTCACGTCACGGGCTGACGAGCTGACAGGTTGACGGGACAAAAATAATATAAAAATATATATTTGCAATCAAGCACATACCACAGAGGGGTAGGCAGAGATCATGGATTTCCATTTGGCGCGATCCTGGCACACCTTCTATCTACTACATTCATACATCTATCCATACATGCTCGTCGGCAACGGGTATACTGAAGTTATATTACTTACATCGTTTACTCTGTATAAAGTGAGCTGGATGAGCTGACGTACGGCGCGCTTTGGTTCCTCGGGATCTATCTATCCTGTACAAAGTACCAGTCCAAAGTTAACTTGCTTGAGCCTTGAGCTTTAAGTCTGCTAAGATTTAGACTGAGCGCTTTAAACCACAGTTGAAGCAATACGAAACATCAATAACATAAGAATCATTTTTGTGAGGTGAGAACTTCTGTACCAATTAAATCTCAAAAACCAAAGTGTTGGTAAATCGCGTCGGCGCAGTTTCCATCTTGAGACATAAATTTAACGATATCTTACGCTATCAACTTTATCACTGGCTATTTATATTCATTACTTGATACAAGATTACAGAAAGAAAATAGTCAGAACAAAACGTTTCTAGTATTTCTTGCACCAATGCGAA
>JWHW01001433.1:240473-256792 GCA_000931545.1 Papilio glaucus
CCGTCGTAACGTATGGACGTAGCTACTTCATTTCGGACTGACGAAGGGGAAAAAGAAAATGCAGGTGGCCCCGCGTCTCGGAACACAAACCTCCGTGGAGACTTCTAGTATATATATTTTTTACCAATAATATTATAATACAAAAACTAACAGAAACGCTATTAGCGGTCAAAAAGAGCTCTTTAGCCTACGTCATGTGTCTAAATTTACCTTAAGTGACAAACACTAGCCGTCCTCTTTTTTATTATTATTTTAATTATGCTATCCCTTTTACACCGTTTGACATGTTAATGTAGCTGTCACTGTCTTTGTAACACTTTTGACCGGTGATGTTGTATGAGTATAACATGTCTATAGTATAAAATATCATTGTCTTTTCCATATATACTAAATAATATCATGTTTATGCAAATGGCAATATGCTACAGAGTGCAAAAAATACTATTTAATAATTTTGAGCTAAATTGTCGAGACGAGCTGAGCAATAAAATGACAAATGCAAAAACATCATTGCAATTTGTGATTATAAATGCGAACAATTTGATTTGAGAAGAGGATCGACTCCACGCAACCGGAGATCACATAATTAAACGAGTGCGCACAATCTGAGCAGACATTTAATTGGTTCGCATAAGTTATAGGTTAATTTGAAATAGGCGCCGCGAAAAAAATGTATCCCAGTGATTTATAATGAACTGAACATCGATGTATGAATTTGTATATTTATATATTTTAGTATTGTCTTGATCGTGTAATATTTTTATTGCACAGAATTAATTGATTGTCGACTTTGTGTATTGAATTGCTCATCGAAATCATCTGCCACTCCTGAAGCCTTCTCCAATACCTCCAATTATAAGCGCAACTTAAGGAAATTAGTGATTTCTAAAACCTCATATTTCGGCATCATTAAATGAGAAACTTATATGTATTAAATGCACGAATGTATCTAGTTTTATATATAAGAATTAATATTAATCTAACAGAAATAAAATGAGAGCAGTGGTGGCCCAGTGGTTTAGGCCCCGACTTACTGTAGGTAGCGGGTTCGAACTCAAGCAGGCGCTATACTTTGTGTCATTTATTTCATCAACACTGTTCCAAAAACGGCGAAGGAAAACATCTCGCGAAACCGGTTTATTATTATAACGTAAATTTTTATTTGTTGTAATATGAAAAATGAAAATCCTCGAGAAATATTTAATTAAAAGAAAAAAACAAATCGGAATACACTAGTCACTGGCTGTTTTATCAGAATTTCTAAAACTTATGTATTAGTCAAATTAAATCGTACAGGAAATCGATTTTGACTCAGTATCGTCAACATGTTGCATGCTAGGGACCAGCAATGGGTAATCGGCGGCTGCTTGCAATCAGATTTACAAACAACCCATTGTTAGCGCACCGATAGTCGCCACCATGCCACGTGTTTCATACTTCACTAAGTAGTTCACTTAACATAGGTGGAATAAAACATCAATATGAGAATAGTATACTGTCGAAAAAGTATCTATGTAGATGTGCCATTGTATCCCATTTTTAAAGTAATAAGGACGTTGTAGTTAAAAGCACGCAGGAATTTATACATTCAAAATGTTGCTAGCTATACAGTCAACTATATCCTCAGACAGTTTGTTTGTTCTCCCAGTTTATAATTAAATAATTTTTTGATCTCTCCTACATTAAACGACAGCCACTGGGTTTCAGTAAAAGCTTCCTTTTTCAAAAAATCTAAATCTTTTTAATGTATTTTTATGATGGAGACAAATAACAAATAATAGTTAATCTAAAAGAACCATCCTATCGTAAAACATCTAGGACATACAAGGAACCTGTAATTTGAGGTATTTAGAGTTGCTACTGTATGTTTTAGCGACAAGCGATCGCAAGTTGTGGTACAAGTATCAAAACCCTTTTTTCCTTAAAAACCTAACATCATTGACATCTACTCAAACGTACAACTTTGTGACCGGGCGTGTGTCGCGTTGTGAATTATCTGTTATTGGTCGCAACGAAAACAGATTAATAGAAACTCGCAGCCGGCTCCGTCTGGCTGTTAGAACATAAGTGGTCTTTTGGTTTTGTATTTGTTTGCAGCGTCAGTTTGTTCAATCGTTAATACCCAGCCGGGGCGAGGGCTCTCCACGTTTCACCATGAATCAGTTATGAGGTGGATGGAGAGGACGGGACGATTAACCGTGTTTTTTAACTGAATCTCAAATCATGTGTCGCGCGCGAGTTTCATTTCTTGTGTATTCTTTTTTAATCTGCATTTTACGTAGTCTATCAGAATATTCTTTGTGCAGGTGAGATCTTCAATTAGAAAAGAAGACAAAAAGCAGAAGAATTGCAAGTACATTGTACAATAAATGTAGAAAAGTGTAGTTGGAAACGACAACTGACCCGTGAGAAGAAGGTTTAAACAGTGGTAGAGCCCGCCACAACAACATCTGTTGCACGAATGGGCCGGCTTGACCGGTGAAATACCACGACCTCACAGAAGACAGGGGTGAAGTAGAAGTACTCTACGTTTGGTCTGATGAGTGAGGTGCCGGAGGCCTAATTGTAGTCCTCTTCTCCCTTCAATCCTTTTCTAATATGGATATAATGGAAGGGAAAAAGATTTCAAGGGGGAAGGGATAGATAGGGAAAGGTAATATCCTTTTTATCCCATCCTCTGTGAATTTAAAGTAGGCAAGGCATCTACAATTCATTAGGTTGTTGCAGATGCCTATCGGTATCGGTCACCTGATATGGTGAACTTGTTGCTCCATTGACACCTTCATTCACATAAAAGGAGTTTTCTTATCTACACACAGGAGGGAAAGACGATGAGGGTTGGTTATTGTCAAGTTCGCAGAAGTCTCTTATATGAGGGCTGCATGGGACCAATCTTTGTAGCTATCCTTGGGAAGGCTTCGTCCAGCAATTATTGTGTTTTGGTCGATAATAATTGTAATATAAAGAGTTGCGGAATGCTGTTCGTACTGCAAACATTCGTTCGGTTGTTCGCACGATGTAGTTAAGCGCGTGCGTCGAGTTCACCGCACGCAACACTTCTCATTCCGCGCCGCAGCCAGCAACTAGCGTATTACCGCGACGAAAGCCGCCGACAACGACCTCAACATTGTTCAGCTCGTAGTAAGGAAACAATTACTAGTTCAGCTGCACCCGGCCAATATGTTTCCGAAGCCTTTAGTAACAAGTGACCTAAAAACAACTCGGTAATCTAATTTTATTACATGTGCGTTTATTCTTAACGTAACCTCATGAAAATTATGCGATAATGTTTTTTGATATGCAGTGTACCTACAAGGAAAGTTTAAGACCTCATACGTGGCCTCGTAAGTGACGACAGCCTCTTTTATACCTAGACAACATCTTTTATAATTCAATCGAGATAAAAACTCTATACTCGTATCTTTTAAGTTGGACCATATTAAACATAGTGACCAAATTTCATTATCATCGGTTTATTACTTTCGGAGTTTATCCAGGACAAACATCGTGATACTAGATTTTTATATTTATAAAATGTGCCGGACAGTCATACGATCACCCTCGAGTATTGTAGATATGAAAATAAAGTCTGTAAAAATCTTCCTGACGATGCAGTGTCTAAGAACAGACACAATTAAAATCATCAATAATTTGTAATTGTAGGGTTACAAACAAAGGATTTATGCTCCACACAAACTTATGCAGCTATACCTTAAGAAGATAAACAATAATGCAAAACACAGTTGCCCAGAAAACAATAAGAAAGAATGAAGCAAGAATATCTTGGAACAAAGCCGAGCAATCTATAATTAAAAATGAGCAAGTTAAAAGGAATCTATAGAGATTCTCTTAAGCACGTCTTCCGCTCAAGGCGACATCCATCGTTTAATAGCAATAATTCCTTAACATCATTATGTGAGCAGAGGTAATTGGATTCGATACTTCCCGAGGAGTCCCCTTCCTCCCGGCGGCTCCCGGATGTGCTGGTTTTTTAAATGCAGCCTTTGATACACTTTGATACGGAACCCACACATGCAGGCTTAAGATTCTTTTAACTTGAAGAACTTAATTAGATCTACGGCCATTGCGAATTATTTTTATTTCTCGTCTCCCTATCTTTCTATACTTATAATCAATTTCTGAATTTAACTTTTAAAAAGAAAGGGAAAAGCTGGTAGAGTATTCGCAGACATTGTCACGCGTGTCATCACACAGGCGAACAGCTTTTTGTTATTGCATAGAAAGTGCCTATTTTGGATAAACGTTAAAGATTGAACCAAATGTAATGTAGAACTAAATACATCATCGATAATCTCTTTCAACTCTTAGATTTGATACAGAACCATATCCATACTAATATTATAATGAGGAATTGATTGTTTGTTTGCATTGAATAGGCTCTAAAACTATTGGACCGATTTGAAAAATTCTTTCACCATTAGAATCCTACATTCTTCCTGATGAACATAGGCAATAGAATATTTTCAGAAAAGTTAGGTATCCGAATGAAAACTTCAATAATGTTAGCCAATGTGTGAAAAAAATATCAAAAAATCGTTATAACGCGTACGCTGCGGAAATGATTGTCAATAGAAGAAAGTGATGTATCACAATTTTATAGAGGACATCAATATCTACAAAAAAGTCCGCGACACCATATGTCTAACTATTACAGTTATATCACAATAACTACTTTTTTATGCTAAAATTTTGAATTTTTTGTTAAATAACCGTGCGAAGCGGACGGGCTGCTAGTTTACCATTATTCATCGAATTTATTCGCAGAACACTTCAAGCGTATTGCGGTTCACAAGTTTCGCATGAAAAATATATTTTATTGATACGATAAAAGACAGAACGCTAATTATGTATCTAAATTACAAAAGCCAATGTAATTTAAAAATAATACAAGCGCAACCAAACGTAGTCCTTCACACTACGTCACAAGGTTCCAATTCTGTTCACCTTACGTTCACATGAATGAATCAAATAAGAGTAAAAGACAAAATGCGTGGGTTGATCTGTTATAAGGTTAAAAATGTCGTTCATAAGTTCTGAGTTTACGTCTTAGTGAAGTGACGCGTACAGCAGTTACAAATGTACGCATCTAGTCGAGAACCTTATTGCATTGTGATAGAGGATATTTTACAGTGTCACCTTAAGAAGAAACTTTAGGGTAAGTAAAATGAAAATTGTATGCAATAATTATGAACAAAACGATATAGGTCTAGAAGGTATGCGTCAGACTTATGATCTCAGTGGAATGCAATGAGGATTTGAAGTTTGATTTAAGCCAGCCCGGTAAATTTCCCTCCGCACTATAATTAATAGATGGTTCATTATTTTGGCGATAATTGCTTCACATAAAAGATAGATGTTTGCTGTCGCGGGCTTGATTGTAGGACTATTTAAGGTAAACATTTGCATCATACATTATATACTTGTATCCCTAACAGTTTTAGCAGCGGACACCAGAATAGCTCTCATATGGCGGAATTTTTTCCTGCTTACATGACACTTATCGTTATATTTTGGTCAATTCGTCAATATTTTTATAAATTATAGCCTATATGTTATTCTGATGTATAGTTCATTGTAAAGTTTCGTTAAAATCCATTCAGTAGTTTTTGCGTGAAGGAATAACAAACATCTATACTTACAAACTTTCGCATTTATAATATAGTAGGATTCAGACAAACAACCAATTCAAAGGTTGATTTCTTGTAGATTTAGACGGTCCTTACGAAAATCTTTTTCTTTGAGGGGTCATCGATGATAGTGATTTCGGAATCGTCAGTTTTTCATATTTAGCGTGACATTGTGTTTGCATTCGGTATTTGAAGAAATGGTGACAATACTATGTCCAGCTAGTCACGTATTTTGACTATCCAACAGTAAAGCTAGCACTTTACTGTGTTAAGGGGAAGTAAACTTTGTGGTGTCTACATTAGATGACACACCGTGAGTATGTTGGCATGCGATTAACTCCTCGCGAACTAAATTAACATTTGAAAATAAGCTAAAATTATTTCAGATGCGTATTAAAAAAATCTATATCCATTTGCAACTTTTTGCAACTCTATTAATTTCTGGTCATAGAAATGTCTTGTTATGTGTATATAGGCTGTACATTATGCAA
This sequence comes from Papilio glaucus, assembly GCA_000931545.1. Taxonomy (NCBI): domain Eukaryota; kingdom Metazoa; phylum Arthropoda; class Insecta; order Lepidoptera; family Papilionidae; genus Papilio; species Papilio glaucus. Next base: position 246,613 of record JWHW01001433.1, read on the forward strand.
TAAATAACCGCAATAATGTTTACCCCACTGTTATGTTCCTTCATGTGCAAGCAAATATTTTATTTTATGTATTTTTTTATTCTTGCAGTTTCTGCTTATACCTCATCATGTGTAATGCATATCCACCGCTGTAGCTGGCTCACGGATGAAGGGTTTTTGCAGACTACCAACGCTGGTTACTCATGCGAATAGCCAGCACATAACTGAGCCAAGACCCTATTCGTTCAGCTTCACAACCCTTAGTTATTTACTTTTATTTTCTGTGTGCTATTTTCTTCTATTGTTTTACTTGTAATTGTCCTTGTGTTTGTTATTGACTGAACGGAATACATTAATTATTATAAACATGCGCATATAGAAGTGATATGCAAATACAGCGGGATGATTGATGTGATCGAAACAAAATTTTGCATATTTACATCAAAAAGGATGAAGGTATATCAGATTCGTGAATCTCGGACGATGCCTCTTTAAATGCTAATTTAATTCTAATTAGTCCATTGACATTTGCAGCTCCATAATGAGACATCTGATGGTAAATAATTGCTTCACAAAAAAGATACGTCAAGAAAAATAATCACCATTGTGTCCCAATTATAAACACAAAAATAAAAGATGTGCGCCGTCTTGGATTTTACGACTCTCGATGTAAAGAATATTGTTGATTTTAATCAAAAATCAAAATAAACTTCTTGCGTATTTTGATTTTAAAATGTCTGCTGTCAAGCCGAACGGGAATATTGTTCATTCGTGAATTTTGGTATTACTCTGTTCTTCGAACTGATACAAAAAAGAACTGGACGAAATTATTTTTTTTTAATTAATGATTAGGTGTTTTTTTCTATATCTTTCACTAGTTGCACATGCACATTGTCAACAGGTAATAGTATAATAATGCTGATGAGAGATTGAGATCAAGGGCCGAGGCATCGCCTGACAGTGTGAATAACAAAAGAGAGATTTTGCATTGTCATAATTTTGGCACTACCAGTTTATCATATTTCCATACAACATACACGCGCTGTATATAATATCTTTCGTTGCTTAATGAAAATATACAAATTAATTATACTTTATTTTTAAAATCAAATATATTATTTAAGACGGAAGCTTGTCTTGTATCCGAGAGACAGGTCACAACAAATAGTGTCATTTTAAAATGTACGTACGTACGTCAATCCGAGCTGTCCTGTCACGCATGAGTCTTGCGCCGGCCGCAGCTCCGTTTCTTTCATGCCGTCAGACCGCTTGTGCGGCTCACTGTGCACACTGACTTATCTGACGTGCTATATGACTAACGCCGGAATGCACAAGCGATAGCGGATTACTCGCTTTATTTAATTTTTATTAAGTCTAGTAAAACCGAGCTTATGTTCCGAATTTACGGTACTAGTATCACTGAGTATTAGTATTGACTCACTCAATATAATTTTGCAATGGTGCGTGACCATTTTTCCCTGCCCTCCTTTTTTATCTACAGAAGTCCTCTTTTCTTATTACAGAAAGGAAGACAACGCATCAGTAACTCTTCCGATGTACGTAGATGGTCGCTACCTTCCCATTTGAAAGCAGTATATTCTATAAATCGTGTATCTCTGTTCACTTCAAATTCGATAAAGTATGCTGTAAATCATAATACTTAAAAGACATGAAACATTTTTTTTCTCTAGACGTAACCTCGCGCGCTAGTTACTTGCACCACCGCGCGCCGTGGGTGTAACTTATTTGTGTTCTTTGGGCGATTTCAAAGGGTTTTGATTTTATAATAATACAGCGACGCACGGACGGCCATTCAGATAAGTGACGTACTTTATTGCGATATAGTCCTTGCAGATGTAAAGTTCCACTTAAATCCGTCCATAGGCAGACGGGGCGAGGTGTAATCGTACAGGTACAGTCAAATCCACATAAACACCTTATGTTATTGCCGTATAAAAAAGGAAACACGTCTAGAATTGCATAAATAGTTGATTATACATAACGCAATAGGCAAAGTAATAAAATATTATGTATTTAAATTGTCAAAACGCGCGGCAAACACGAACGCGAACATTTATAAGAACGTTCTAGAACATTTTATACGAAACAAGATATTTTATTAAGCTTTAAGACTGGAAGGGTGACTTTTGATTAGTGATTTTCCCAAATCATTAAATATGTATGTAGCCGCTAGAGTAGTATTAATACAACTTTTATGGTTGTCATGAACGACCGCAACGTTGATAGGTACTTTACGCCAGCTTATTCGTTTTCCTTGTAACATAAAAACTGCCAAACTGACATTGACGATGATGTCGCAATTGTGCCAACGTTAAATATTGTTCAAACCTGACAGACAACATGAAGACGTCAATGGCATGTAGTGTAAATGTTTAGTAAAAATCAAATAAGAATTTGGACCGTAGCAAACGTAGCAAGCAATCAAATGGCGTTGAGTAGTTTTATCAGGCAGCATTATTATGTGTCACTTCTGCAACTCGAAGCGATGCGTTTGCGATAAGGTTGGTGCAGGAAAAAGGCAAGATTTAGCGCGTCCTCTGCCCCTATCGCGTGCAGGTAGCGCGGCTACTTGCCGGACCTATTACCGCGCGCGCTATGACAAACTGCGCCGATTGCCGAACTAACGTTGACTTATTACTACCGAGACGTCGCGTAATGTGTGCGGACTCTGCTTTTAAACCTGTCTCAGACAAATTAAAAACCTCGTAATGTGTGATTCATTCCGAAGTGAACTGTGTTTGATTTCAGATATTTAAGAAATCCATAAAAAAATATTTCGTGATCTGGTCGCCTTCTATATCAGAATAGTGGATACATTCTAATAGAACAAAGAAAAAAGTTGTCATTTACATTGATTTATTTCATAAGACAAATAACATTGAAAATACATAGGAATTAAACAGTCTGCATCACATCCATGTATGAAGCGTAGCCGATCAAACGCGGTGATAAACACTCGGACATAAATAAAAACAAACAGGCGACATAAAGCCGGCCACTAAAACAAAAAAGGGCCTACAATAACATCAAGCAGAACAAATTGAAATATACGACGCTTGTCAACCTTCACTTAGCGTAGCTCACTGCAGAAAGGCTTTCGGGAAGGAACCGTGGGCGTGGGCGAGCGGCGTCGCCTTCCCACGGATGGGCCTGACGCCCCGACATGATGAGGCCTTGTTTATTACGACGCAGCATTAACAGCGCTGTACGCAGCGCTTCAAGCGGCGAGTGTTATGTTGCCGACAATGCGTGTACGTGATAAACTCGATGCAAACGGGGCTTCGTGTCCGACTTGCACCGCGTCCGAGTTCTTTTTTGGATTCCATTATCCGTTAGTTTGTTTGAACATGAGTCCCTAACCCTACGACTTTGAGTGACAAGATTCAGAATTGGACATAAAAATTCATTTGGAATTTAATTTCTTTGCAATATTAAGTCCCGCTGGGTTAAACAAATAGGAAATCGAATTAATAGGGAGTCTTTTATAATCCCATCACAACAGTTCGTCATGTTCATGGCCTCGATTTTCCGATAATGAAATTAAGGCAACAGACATTTCTTATCTGCAATTAATTTGTTTGCTTCATAATAAAACGCATCAAAGTTTTAAAGGACTAAGTAGGATATTTAATTAAAACAAGAATTTGCATATGGATTCGAGACCTGTCACAATTAATTCATTTGATAAATGTCCGTGCTGTGTGCGAACACCAGACGAAAACACACGTTTGTTTTGTAGAAAAGGACGAAGTGAATACTTTAGACTGAACGACCGTCGATATTTATCTCGGTAAATCATTAGAAGCTACGAAAAATAGTCATCGATGCGCCAAAATGACCAAATCGAGAGACAGACTTGTTCCATTATAATGGCAGCGATGACAGATCTGGAACGAGCAGAGGTCGCTCGAAGGAGAAGTAATAAGATGTCTACAAAACGAAAACACCGACAAGCTATTAAAATAGATCAAATACCATTAGATAAAGAAATGACGGCATCAACGAGCGGTGATTACAATAACATATTGAGGTATAAAGTGGTCAGATCCTGTTCACAGGCCACGAGAGTCGTGTATTTGCGTGCATTTGGCTAAAATACTTCATAATCATTCTTCCTAGCAATCTACCTATATAATTTTCACCTCTGACTGTGAGAAAACAGTCGACAACTGATAATGTTAATAGACTGCAAAATATTTGAAAACTTAACCGCGTATATTTAATATAATCTTACAGAACCCAGAACGATCCTTGATATGGCTTACCTCATCTTTCTTTCTAGACAACATTTTGTTATTTTTTATAGCTTTAATTTTCTGTCATGTAAAAGGTACTTAATTCATAAACATTTGTTTCGTTACCATTTCACGATTTACGAATAGTGTTCGACATTCAAACGAGTCATTCACACGTTGAACTTTGCTAAGTTCGCGCCGCACCTCTACGAGAGATCACAGTAAAGATGTCGAGGCGGGCGTAGCCTTTTGGTTCGAACTCAGGAAGCCGCATGTGACAATAACATTATCTCATTCGGTCCGGACCAGTCTGGGCCACGCAATAAATCCCTTTCAGAATCACTACAATTGTACAAACATCTTTATATTGCCAGCCATCATATCCGTTAAGTGTGTCGTAAGTTAGATGAATTAATGTACAAAGATAGCTCGTAAAACGGTTTTGAATTAACTTCGTTTGACAATTTAGACCTTAGCGTGAACGAGTGAGAGACTATAATCGCTCATCACAATATATGAATCGATTAGGATAAATTCCGTCGATCCCTATAATAAACATTTCTCGCATATGTATTAATGAATTATTTTTATGATGACCTTTTACCAGATTTGGACGACAGCGACATCTATTGATTTATAAACAAAAATAGACAGATTTAGTGTTGCCATTTGAGTACTTGAGTACTACCTACTAAGTAAAATCCATTCAAAGAATGAAAGTCGAGTCAAAGGCACCAAAAAATAAATAAACAAGAATGATGAAAAAAAAATAGTTTTAATTTTAACACGGAGTATCGAAGTAGCCAGTGGAGGTATACAAAAATGATGCACTCCGGGTCTTAAATTTACCAGTCGTAATACAAAACCATGATCTCTTCCCAAAACAACCTGCAAAAGATTTCTTCATACTCTAAGTTTACGCAAGGCTCATTTTAATCTAGTTCGCTGAACGACTTTCAATGTGAAAAATACGGACGTGTTTATCGACATCATCTGAAATTAAGTAGGCAACTAACAATAAAAAAATATGAACAGACACACAGAAGGCATCAACGTTAATTTCCTCGTCCCTTCCCCCCGCGCCCCGCGCCCCCCGCACCAACAAAGCGCTCCAACGGAATCGCATCGAAGACAATGCCTCCTTTATGCCAAGATTTGGTCTGAATGAATGTAGGTAATGAAAGAGCGGCCGATCAGCTCCAGATTACTTCGGCGCCCGATCACGACAGATTAAACAGGGTTTGTTGTTCGGATTAAAAACGCGTTTATTTCTATTTTATTGTTAGGAGAAGGTCCGTCGCAGGCGATTACACGGCGAGTTATAAAGATGGCCGCCAGCGATATTAGCTTTACACAAGTCAACAGTTTTAACAGGCTTTCATTGAACAGTCATCTTAAAAAAAATGAACATACATTTTAGTTTCAATGAGGGAAATGCAATCTTAGACCATAATGACGCAAATTTTGAACAATCGGTTTAACGCTTAGATTTAGAAAAAGTAAAAACTTAAAAATTAAGAAGTTAAGAGTGAACAAGTAGGAAGGCTTTACTTGATTCTGACATTGAATAATGTTGTAGTATAAGAAATCACAAAAATATTGTTTATTAAGTCATCAAGAAATAAGTGACTAAGATTTTTAAATAGAACTGTTATGTCACCAAATCGACGAAGAATTACGGGATGTCACTATACGCAGGCAGGTTGTAAACACTTTTATAATATCGATAATTTATTCGATTTTCTAAATAAAATGGCCTCCGAGCGGCCGATAGCAATCTAATTGAAATAGGGCTAAATTATATCTCATAGGGCACCGGTAAATCACTCCGGCAACCGGTGCAGTCACTGAATCGGTAATTAACGATAAGACGCACCTCCGCCGTGTGCAGCAACGAACGACGCAGTGTACGCGTAATAAGAGCCTTCGCTAGGTTGCATATACACCGAGCACAGAGAGTGAACCAATTATAAAAATATTTTGGATTACTTTCATAAAAGATTATATCTCTTATAAAAGTGCTGTCACTGATGGGCTTTACGCACTGACATTGCGAAGGGTCGTCAGTTCTCATTGTATTTTTCATGGGAGTGTTCCCGAGCATTGTTTGGAATAATTCCATATTCAATCCAGACCACATTGATGATTGGCATTCCTCTACCGTGCGGTTTTCGCTTAGCTTTGTCTCCAGTGGTATGTCCAAACCAATACGACTTAGAGGCCTTCAAGAAAGGAGCGTACTCTTAATTTAAAGGCCGGCAGCTCATATACAGTTCATCTAATATTGTGGATGTTTATTGTCGGCGATGATCACGTAACTTTAGGTGACCCTTGTTTGCCCTTCTCCTATGGACAAATATTTTCAAGAATACTATTACTTTGTGGAGTCCTTTATGTAGACAGTTTTAATTTATTTTAAAGTGTATAACGTCATCTAAATTTAATTAAATTACAGTCTTTATTTTATTTACATTTGTGTAGCCATTTAATTAAACAATTATTAATTTAAAAAAAAAAAACAATTATTACCAATGGGATATATTTATTACTTTTTTAATTTCTAAACAAGATAAGTAGTCAACAACATGTAATGTTAGTAGTGCCCGGTGTGCCACCGGCTGTAACCCGAGCGCAAGATAATAGGCGGTGTTATCGCTGCGTGCGCGCATCCCGCGCCGCTCCCAGGACCGTTTACTCGCAATAAATTATTATTGCGAAATCGCCGATAATCGTCCGCCGCTCGGGATTTCATTACGGTATACTGTACTTATTAGGGAGTTAATGTTTTTCATGTTGCACCCTTGTTGCTGGGACCTCGTAATACCATGCCGGAGCGCTCGCGGGGAACTCATCGTGTTCCGATGATTACCACAATAAAAAGTTAACTTCTATGAGATATACATTAATTTGCGTGAGGAGCATTGGCTCTTGAGGCAGGTAATAAATGAACAATCAATCCAAAAGGCCGGCAAATAATATTACCGCTTTAAACTAGGTTATAGATAATCTCACCATTATAATATAATATTCTGAGACATTCTCACTCAAATAGTGTCCATTATTTAGTTATTGGGTATTTGATAAAAGTAAAACTAAAGATAGACCGAAGGTGTCTTTGGGGAGCTGCAAAATTGAAAGCAGTTTATCTATTATCTAGAAAGACAATGATGATGAGTCTGTAGACAGACGACATGAGGTCCACAATTTTATTTAATGCAAGAGCGAAGAGTGTGCTGTTTTCAACTGGATGGACTGACTTAACTGCTTTCAGCACTTTTTTTATTTAGGTTTGATACAAATTTAGATTTTAAACACATTTAACCAGAGTTTGACAGAATATTTAATCAAATAAAACCTTTTTTTTCAAAATAATCAATATCTACTGACAAGAACCACGAGTTCCGTGATTCAGATCGAGTTTATTGTGTCAGAGATGTGCGATGCCGGGCTGGTGTTAGCGACAGCGTCTTTACGGTAAATGGAAGGCCAAGGAACCGGTCACCCGGGCTGTACATGACGCGTAATGGCGTCATAAATAACTAAGACAACGCACTGACGATGTACCGTGAATATATTGAAGGGCCGCATCTCGCGCTCCTCGAGTCTGACCGACATAGCTTGCTTATTTGTGAGTTCTCGCGATTTATGCTACTTACTTACTAAACGATTTAATAATTTATACAATATATTATCACCGATAAGCAATATAAAGAAACTTACCTAAAATATTTATCTATTTCCAGGCACACAACTTTTTGAGAAATTACAGTAACATATTTATTAATTTTAGTAATACACTGTTCGTTTTTAATACCTAACAGACTTATCAAATTGTTTTGCTTTTTAAGTTCGATTTTTCACATTAAGCGATACCTGATCAAGTTTTCAAAATATAAGATCTATGTACTTGCTCATCGCCATCAATTTTCCGATCTGTCACCGTAATAAAATTGTATGAAACATGACTGCATTGATAAGACATTGCGTATTGTATAACCTATACACTGGATAATAATTCTAAAGACTTCTCGTTTCGAGCGGTCCTTTTCCTTGTGGTAAATATTGCTAAAAGATGTTACGTAGGACGAATAGCTAGCAACAAGTGGCCCTCCACAGGTATCCCTGCGAGCCCGACCTCCCCCCTCCGCCCCCGTGCTCCCCTCTGTCCTCCCGACTTGATTCCATTAGTCTCCTCTCCGAAGTAATCACACGAGACGGTGACTCGAGCGGCGTCGAGATTGATCTATTCTGAGTTACTCAACAATGACGTCATTTAAAGCAAACTTCAGGATTATACAATACGTTATACAATGACCGAGTGGAGGTGAATCTCTAATAATAGACCATTAGGGGATGATTTTATAAAAATAATTTTTAGTCCTCGTCTGCGTAGTCTCAAAGCACAGTAGTTTGTGCTGTGCGTTGATGCATCAGTCAGTTACCTGTGTTAACGTGTGTTGTTTCTAATACTGCCGATATTCGCAAGAAAAGTTAAGAAAAGAAAAAAAAAAGAAAAAAAAGTTAAAAAGAAAAGTTAAAAAGAAAATACTTGAAGTATTATAAATAATGTTCAATCATAAATTTCATGTTTACACGACCAAACTGAGTAAACCAAGTTATAGTTCAGAGTTGGTTTGTTTGTTCTTAAAACAGTTTTTTTTTAATCATATACATTGTACTGTTCAACATTTATTCTTTTTTGTACTTCAACAATTATCATTCCTGTCTACCTAATCACTCAGTCGTCAGCACTCAAGATCAAAGCTCGTCTCTTAGTCCAGTGCATCGCACGCACCAGCTGGGAGCCGGGCGTGCCGCAAGTACAAATGCCACGTCGCCAGTGCGACAGTGAGTTATACGGCGCGTGATAGTTCAGCCGCGGCCGCGACCCGCACTTTGATCTCCGCGTCTAAATCACAAACAAATCACCCATCATCGTCCGCTCGTCCTAACGCGTTGTATGACGGCTAATGTTAGTGCTTCAATTAAAAAACAATTATTATACAATACGACTGTGTCTGTAGAAACATTGGGCATGGGAGTATACACATAGGTTTATTTGTGAACTAGCTGTTTCCCGCGGCATCGTATTCATTTGTTTCTAATTTACTACGCTGGTTATTTTTGGTGCGATGATTCCGCGTAGAATAACACGTATTGTAACATGTCTCAAAAAGTTGTTACATGACGCCGTTACCATGGCAACGGATATTGTTAATGAAGGTTTTATGTACCCCGGATACATTTTCATTTTCGGGATAAAAGGCAAGTATCCCATATCATTTTCATTACCCCTGATAATGTGTGCAAAGTTTCATGATGATTGTTTGAGTTGTAAAGGAGTTGTAAAGCGTAAAAAACTCACATTTGCACATATTATAGTTAGTATCAGCTATTATACATTAAAAAAAATTACTAAACAACTCTTCTGAACAATCATGTTGAGGTAAAAGGAAATAACAGAGAGATAAAACAGATTTAACAGAGGCAGAGCCCGCAACAACATCTGTTGCACGAACGGGCCGGCTTGACCTGTGAAACACCACAACATCACAGAACACTCGTGAAGTAGAGTATTCTGCGTTTTGTCTGATGAGTGAGATGTCGGAGGTCTAATTCTGGTCCTCTTCTCCTTCCCATTCCAATCCTTTGATAATAAGGAAAGGATGGGAAGGGGAAGAGGACCTGACGGTGGAGGGGACGAATAGGAAAGGGATATAACCGAGGGAGTAAAGGCCATTACAGATCAACAACGCAACGCATCTGCAACTCATTAGTACGTTACAGATGTGTATGAACCGCTTGCTGGTTTGCCACCTTCTACTTACACTCTTTCCGTTTTTTTTTAAACTAAGTGTAGCTTTTATTCCTTGAATATTTAATATTTACCGTTATTGTGAATACGTTCTTATCACTAGACTGTAATAAATTATTTTTAATAACAA
>JWHW01001433.1:257913-274124 GCA_000931545.1 Papilio glaucus
CTATTATACATTAAAAAAAATTACTAAGCAACTCTTCTGAACAATCGTGTTGAGGTAAAAGGAAATAACAGAGAGATAGAACAGATTTAACAGAGGCAGAGCCCGCAACAACATCTGTTGCACGAACGGGCCGGCTTGACCTGTGAAATACCACGACCTCACAGAACACTCGTGAAGTAGAGTATTCTGCGTTTTGTCTGATGAGTGAGATGTCGGAGGTCTAATTTTGATCCTCTTCTCCTTCCCATTCCAATCCTTTGATAATAAGGAAAGGATGGGAAGGGGATGAGGACCTGACGGTGGAGGGGACGAATAGGAAAGGGAAATAACCGAGGGGGTAAAGGCCATTAAAGATCAACAACGCAACGCGTCTGCAACTCATTAGTACGTTACAGATGTGTATGAGTAGCGATCAATGATATCGAGTAAACCGCTTGCTGGTTTGCCACCTTCTGCTTACACTCTTTCCGTTTTTTTTAAAACTAAGTGTAGCTTTTATTCCTTGAATGTTTAGTATTTGCCGTTATAGTGAATACGTTCTTATCACTTGACTGTAATAAATTATGTTTAATACCAACATTTTATTAACGAATTTATTAACCCAGGTGAATACATTGTCAGTTGAAAGTTAGACAGCGATGAGCTCTAAGTAAATTCAGACAACCAGTGCACCTGTCACTCCGGTGCACGCATCAATCCCGCCAATTAATTCACGGACGGGACAGCGCGGCGTGATAGTTGACGGGGCAGTTTGCAAAAACACCTTGTGTTTAAGACAGTTTAATGACAACCATACAGAGAGAGTGTTCGTAAATATCTCAAGATCATAATCTAAACAAGTAAAATTTAAAAATTATAATAACATTTTCAAACGGAAATGTCCAAGAAACGCGGCCAATAGTCGCCTGCCAGTGAGTCCCACTTTCGCTAACTGGACTAACTCAGCTATAGTAAGATATCTGCAATAATAAAGTTAATAATTTAAATCTTCGTGACGTATTGTTAAGGAATTTAGGTAGTTAATTGAAAGAAAAGCTCATCGTCTGCGGCCGGCGTCACAAAACCGATGGAGTCAACTTGAACTAAGCTTCTTACTGCTCATTTGACGAAGTAAACACTACTGAAGGCGCCCGACGTCTCTCGCCTCTATTATTGATACAATTTGTCAACTATCGAGAGTTGATGTGAGCGCAAGTGATAACAGAACAGCGGGAATACTTAATTATTATTTTGATAGTTATTTCACGTCAGTCTAACAGCTGAGTATTTCGCCTCCAAATACAAGAATCCAAGCGCGTACAGCTTAAAAAAATTATATATTTTTAATGATAGAAGAACTTAAATCTGAATAAAATCATAAGAATATAAAAAAATAATTCAATTCTAATCTACAAATATTGTGGTCTTCATTGTTAAAATAGTAAATTATAATGGAATAAAATAAAAATTGGAAGTATCACAAGTTTCTCTTGACTTGTACCATACGAAATACCCGAGCAGGGAGCGTGGTGGCGTCGCGGCGCGTTAGAATCATACAGCCCGCAAGTTCGCTACCTGCGCGGCTTGTGGCCCGCGCCAGCCTGCGTGCACCGCCTGTGCGCTGGGTAACCGATTAGAAAAGGTGAAGAAAGCAGAAAGCATAAAGACAGGTGGCTACGGCTGCACACTAGCTACCAGGTTGGTGTTGTCTATGTAACCAAAAGACAGCGCGATGTAAGGGCAACATTAAATTTAGTATTACAATTTCATAGCTTTAATGTCGTAAGCGTGATACCTAACTAGTTACTGATCGGAATTGTGGATTATAGGATAAGAAATAACGACTTATATCAGTTATTAACCAAACCCCAGTAGAGTTCCTCTATAGTTTTTTTTAATCTTAAAGCAGGTGTTCCCAAACGTGGATATCCTCACGAAAACTTAAAATGATTAAATTATGAAAAGAAAAAAGGTCAACTCAAATACAAATCTACTAGTGTGTGTAGTAAGTCGTTAAATCTAAACATAAAAATCTCAATATAACACTTCTTTAAACTATAAACGTTCAGTTTATAGAAACTTAATTAAGATTCGGCAACAAAACACATATAAAGATGTCCGCGCGGTGCACACCCGCCTGCAGCCCGCCGCCCGCGCGCTCTCTGATTTAAGCCCCTTTTAAATATAACGATATACTTTTAGAACGCTTCCCGAGTAATTAATATGACGCACGATGGAAAACACAACATTTTGCTGTAATTTTTTCTTTTCAATGATTCGTTTGAACTTACATGTATTAATAATTCAGTTTTTACAACTGTTTATAGTAATTAAGAGAGGTTGACAAGCTTTACGGTAGAAGGTGGCAAAGAAGGAGGAGGCGGTCCACCGCGTATCGAGTGACCTCTAGGCATGTGCAAGCTAATGCGTTGCCTACCTTTAATGGACAGATAAACTTGTTAATCTTCACCAGAATTGATTCAAACTAAAGTTCTAGTAAAAGCATGTTCCTGTATATAATGCGCAGTCTTTGTAATCGTAGGTGTAGTATAATTGTAGTTAACATACTAGTCTTAGGAGTTCAAACTAGAAGACATTAGTAAATGGTATAATTTGTACCTACGTTGCAAATAACGCATGTCTTCATAATAAACTCTACGAAACAAACATAAAAATTTAACTAACAATTAATTTTATAAAATTCTAAGCATTTCATATATAAAACAAGCGAGCGTGTTTGTCGGAAAGCGCTATTTTAGAGCTCCGACGTCGCCGCCCCATCAATCTGGGACACTTAAAATGGCTCAGGTTGAGTAGACAAGAACATTATCATCACTCCAGTCCTAACGTAATCGATTCCTCTGACAATTGAAATACACATCAAATAACTGCGTGGCTCTACTCCACGAGACGCACTACTGATGGCGCCTCGATAAATCTCTCGTGTTTGTTTTCGTCGTGCAATTGATTGTAAGTCAATTTTATCACTTTGAAAAATGTGAAATTAATTTAACAGTCACTTTTATCATTGTTTTTAATGGATATTGTGGCAAAGAAATCAAAGGAGTATTTAAAATAGAATTTTAAAACGATAATAAATCTAATAACTCTCGAGAGTTCGAGCAAATTTAACAAATGCTATTAATTATACTCATTTTATTTTGAACATTTGTATATCTGTCCACTCATCTTTAGTTTTGAACAGTAATCGAGCGATTTGAGTTCGATTACCAGCCGCCAGTTAATATTAACTAGCTGTGCCCTTCGGTTTCACTGTTTAAACCGACGAACGTCCAGCATACCCTGGACCCTATTTAGTATTATTGATCATATAGATTTGAGGTCAACCTTTATTGGATTAGTAGTTTCTCCATACAAACTTTCATCTCCTACTTCAGACTGGGCTGTCAGTCAGTTTGTTCTTTTATACACGTATTTTACGACGCAAATATAGGAACAAAATATATTTAAAGAAGCCTTTTGCCCTACAATGTGAATAGCATCAAGGAATAGTATCATTGAAATTAGTATCGTGATCAAGAGGGCGTGGATTGTACGATCATTTGCGGATTCAAGTCGGTCTCGCCAACTATCGTCTGCCAACACTACAGCGAGGCTCGTGAGCGTCGGTCGTAACGTCAACCGATCGCCGGTACCCCGCCTAGATGTAAAATAAAGATAAATTCCATCAGATATTTATTCGATTGTTTCTATTGCGATCTCCGAATCGCTAACTCACGTCAGCAATAACAATATATCGGTTATTGAATAGGGCATCGATAACGATTCCGCGATTGCAAGAATCGGGTTAAGCGGATAATCGAGGGAACTTAAAATTTGTGGACATCGAAGAGTAATAAATATTGTAAAATAATACAACTCGAATCTAGAACACGGTTTCTATCTGTTGCATCTAAGAATAAAGAATATTCGTTATCATTCTAACCGTTACTTTTAATAGCTTCAATGTTTGGGTGATAATAGGCCAGTAGTAGATTCGGCACCAAAACTTTATGTTTCGTACTCAGACCTGACCGCTAAGTTAAAGCACCAATTGCACTTTCGTGCTTAAGAATGACCTACTGGGAAGTATTTACTGACTTAATGTTACACTTAATAAGAGTTATTAATAGTTTACATAATAAATAAGTTCAGAAACGGAGTCCTGAAAACATTTTTCCACGTAACGATTTGAGATGCAGGCGAGTGATTTGAACACTATAAAATATATTATAATGCAAATATAAGTACTCACATGTTTTGTCTTGCACATTTTTATTTCTGAGATAGCAACACGCAAAGCGATAGATGCAAATTGGAAGGAACCACCGGCTACCGATTGTCTAACGGCTCGCTTGCTCGAGTTTGCTGGTCACTTGTGATATTTAAATAATTTATAGTGATATTTCGGTTACACTAATAAACATGTCCAATGGAGAATGTCCAGTCTCGGTCGTGGTGAGATTACAAATCGTTAATTCGAATGATAATCGACTTGTAGGAGCATAAGTCAGAGTCCTACCGTGTGACTTTTTCACTAAACAGATAAACTACTTTTACATTTTCTTCGAGTAGATAAACATTATCTGTTCAAATTAGTATTTCCATATTATGCGTGCCTTATGCTCTATTTATAATTTTGTTTTCAAATCCGTCACACAGACGGGATAGACATTTTCATTTGGCAGTTTCCTGACTTCTTTATTTGTACTCACTTGCCTGATGCAACCCACGTTTGCTCGTTGATAAAGATACTTAAGTAAGTCAGAAAATAAGATAATGCATGCACAAATTGCATGGGATTGGGGAGAAAAAGATGAAATGCAAAGACTAGAATTATTTCTACCTCCTCATCACTCATCACATATTCCTACTACACCATTTTCGGTGTGAGTAAGAGTAGCAGTTGTTAGACTTCAAATGAATTATTAAGAGGTAGAGAGGATTAGAAGATTCCTCAACCCTTAAAATAAGGGTTAGGGTGCTCATATAAATGGTTTTCTTATGTCATAAGTTACGTTGTCATATCCAAAACGTCGCTTAATACATTATCACTTTAAATTTATTTTGCATGACTAAATACTATAGATCTATTTTAGATAGACTTAAGGATCGTCCGTTCGAAAGTGGCAAAATAAATTTATTTTCTAACGTTTTATTTTTGTATTTGATAAGTTTGTTAACGGTAGTGTAGTCATGTAATAATTAACTGGAGTTAAACGGTATCCGTTCAGAGTTAATATGTGACAATTTAAATCAGCAGCAAGTGCTCGCGGCGCTACGCCGGCCATCATTTGATGACCGTTATTTTAATTTTGCTGTATTATTTTCGAAATGTTCTAATAATTTAAATAATATTATATTATGTTATTTAATTAATGTCGTCATATGAGAGGTTTTTACATAATTTTAAATACAAATTTGACAATTACACTATACTAATATATTATTCAAATACATTATTACAAGCCGAGCCTCGCGCTCTCACACGCCGTCCAATTTAATTTTATCGACAAAATTCCAACCTATGCTGAACCCTATTTAATATGATTAATTATACCGACCTGGGGTCAACTTATACTGGATTTTCTTGATACAAACTTTCTTCTCTTACTTTAGACCTTTAGGGTTTATCCCTTAGAAAAATTCTCGCTTACGAAATAACAGAAATATCTGTGCAAAATTCTCTAGGCCCAGTAGTTTTAGATGCATGTTAATATATCGGCCAGTTTCTTCTTTTATATCTTTATATATTGACTTATTAATTATTGCACATTCTTATTAATGCATATATGTACATACCTTATACGCATTTCGATGAGGATTTGTAAGCAAATATGGCTTTCTCATCTTTCTTACGTTCTGTATAGTATCTCAATAGTTATATTATTTAACAAATAAGGATGTAGGCAATGGAATAAATAATAATGTATCATTTAATAGTCCAAGATATCTCCTATCTAAGATGGCACAGATAACGAAAACATATTAAAGGCGAGATAACAAGTTACAACATTTTTTTACGACCGCCCATTAATTTGGTCAGGTGGAATATAAAAAAAAATATTTTGCATTTTTTTACAATTACTGCGCCTGCTTATATATCAGCAGATTGAACGCGACAGATAGACGTGCAGTGTCGAATACCTCAGTTTACATAATACGTGATCCACAACCAGACAGGGCTTACTTTGGAACCTTTTAATCGAACTGATAACAATCCAAGCCTTCCTTGCCTGCCGCTCTTTAGCCAGTTTAAAAGTCACACTCCTTAAACAACGGCCCATTTCGAACTCTCTCGGGACTGGCCGAGCCAGATTATTCACGATCCATCTCTATCAGACACATGTTGCACAATCGATGTACAAATAAATTACTAATTAAGTTAACCAAGCTTCCGTCGTAAGTCAGAGCAAAACTCAAATATTTTAAAGGAAGAGTTGCGATCATGTAGACACTGAGGCCATCGACTAAAATATCGTGTTTAAAATAACAAGTATGCTGCGTTTAGTTTTTCTAATTATTTTATTTGATTCTATCCATGCACAATGATTTCTTAACAGTCTTGTAGTATGTTTTAACTGAATATTAAATAGTACTAACAAATATCAACTAGTCATCTGTGTTGAAAAATAGGAATTCTTTATAAAGTATAGCTTTGATGTTAATTAGCATACGGATGTATGGTATTACGTCACTGTTACAAACGTAAAGTTAAAGATCACACTTCTGAGTGTAGAGCTTCACTTCTTAAAGTTGTTATCAAGTGTACGTAGTAAATAAGTAACCTACTTATTTACTTATTAATAGACATTTATTTATAAGGGATACGAGTGCGATGAGTTGTGCTAAATCCATGTTAACATGTATTCCGAGATACTAAGCGAATGCACAGCGTCTCGGCGCGCCGTCACGCCGTCACGCCGTCACGCCGCCAACTATAAATTAACTTCAACTATGAATTTATTAGTGTTGTTACTACTTGATGTATAGTCGGATTAACTGATTTGAATGTAATTTAGGTAATAAATAAACGCTGCGGCAACGTTTGTCGGCCGAGCGGGCGCTCGTACAGCAACTGTCCTTTGCCAAACGCGGGACAGATCGCGAAGGGAATTTTGAAATGGTCTCGCTCCGTGCTAGTACTACACTCGGTCATGTTTCGTCATTCTAATTTATAAATCACCTTTATTCTCAAACGGTAACATTTATCAAGTCAAATTCAAATAACCAATATATCGAGCACTGAAGGGATTGGGCTACAGCCAATAATGTAATGAAATACCACAACTAAATATTATTTAGTGAGTTGTGTCTGCTGCAGACTTAGTGGAATACAGATAAAGTTTCTACGACACAAGAAGTCGTTCAATCAATTAGTTTGCAAAATTAGCTTAACAGGTCAGATGGTTCTAAGAAGAAAAGGTTTGTTTACATTCCGAAAGGTTTCTGGATTTCGACAACACTTTGGTAAGTTGAGTTTATGACGCCCTCAAATGTATGTCGTCTGATGACCCGATGAACAGTATCAACTGTAGGATTCTAAGATGCTGGAGAACGCCGTATTTACTTATGAGATAAACGGGTTTGTTCTACAATAGCTTTGGCATTCGACTTATACATAGCCATACAAGCAGTTTGTTGGCCTTTGTTGCTAGCAGCAATGTCGCTTCTTATAACACCACTAGATTTGCTATTTTTTATGCAGACTGAATCAGAGATTAGAACCTTTTATAATAAAGTAAAATGAAATAACGATAAAATTATGTAATTGATAACTTTATTATTACCGTCAGAAGCATTGTTAAAAAAATCAAACTAGCCAGGCCACTACGGCGGGCCACACAGAACGCGACTGGCCGCTTTACGATCGCGCGCTATCCCGACAACTGTTTACTCGCTTTTATTGACAACTAAACGTACTTTATAGTCGAAAAGCATCCTAAATCTATTTTATTAATGATTTAATGGCCAGCCCGCGTGCCAATCGTCAGCTTTATGGCGCTACAAAATAAAAATCTTTAGACAGAAATCAACCAAGTGGCTTCCTGGTGAAATAACACGCTAATTAGATCGGTCAATAATATCAGACAATTCAATTATGTATGGCCTTATAATTTAAAATAAGAGATATAGCTATATTTAAGATCTTAAAATAATGAAAATCAAAAATTTCTTACCTTGAAATATTATGAAAAGATTCAACCTACCTTTGGATGGTTTCCCGAAGAACTTACCCAACAGGAACTGACATGGATACACCTAATGGTATGGGTTGTGAAGAGTGAACATTGACGACAAAGTAAATCGAGTAAATTGCGCCAAGTGTGCTAGCGCCCTTAATGAAAGCTGACCAAATCGCCTTGTAAAACTTTACGACGGATAAAATCAGTTATAAAACTCTATGAAGCCGTAAATTCAGTGATCGGACGCAGCGTTTAAAAGACGGGAGCTATTCCGAAGTCCATAAATCAGGCATCGGGCGCGGCGGGGCCTATTCCGTCCGCGGTCGTTAACATTAAAACGCTCTGTTTGTAAACACTTTTACGCAGATTCGACAGATTTTTTCCGTTGTTGACTTTTATTGACGCGACGATATTGGCTTTTATTGCGCTCTTGTTGCGCGATCAACCGACGCCTGTTGGAATTTAACGCTAGGTTAATGTGGAATTGTTTATTAACGAGGAAAATTAATACAACCTCACAGGAATTACCTGATTTGTAATCTACAGAAGTAACAAAAGGACTTAAAATATCTATTTGTGCTCACTTTCTTTCAAATCATCAAAGTAAAATAAGAAAGCCGATAAAAATAAACGATAACAAAATAACCAAATAAATAGAGACACGTTAACACTTCAACATCACAAGTATCAAAAAC
Source organism: Papilio glaucus (assembly GCA_000931545.1). Lineage (NCBI taxonomy): Eukaryota > Metazoa > Arthropoda > Insecta > Lepidoptera > Papilionidae > Papilio > Papilio glaucus. The sequence continues at coordinate 266,774 of JWHW01001433.1, forward strand.
AAAGCGTGACAAAACCGCCAACCCTTGTACTGTCAATTACTGTCAGCGCTCAAACTGCCGAACTGAAGCGAAAGAAGCCCTAGAGAATAGACGGTGGCTGTGGCCAAAGAAATAATCTTCGACTCGACTCCACCGCAAACACATAAAGGATTGGCAATAAAACTTAAAGACGAGGAGCCACGCGGCCGCTCGTAAAAACAACAAAAGCGTTTTAACCCTTCGCTTTATTGGCGCTTCGGTTAGCTCGGTGACAATTGTTTTCTCACGTGTATAAAAAGACGTCATAAAACTCGCCAGTTGACTATGAACTGGTAAACAGCGAAATTATTTAGCTTCTGTGAATGGAATTGCTCTAGACATGAGACAAGTAGAAACAAAAAAATCATTTTCTTAATCAATATTTAGGTGAAAACAGGTTTGAATTTCATCATGCTTAAAAAATTAAAGACTATTTGCTTAATTCAGTCGTGTCACCAGACGCAAATAAATATAATTTAAAAAACAAAGCTTTTATATTACTAATTGCAACAATTGCCTTAATTATCATACTAAGCTAAATTGTTGATTACCATTTACTCAGTACGCAAGCTCATAGGTGAACTCGTACTTGATAGTGAATGATATGTTGCATGCAATTTGGCAATCTATCCTCAAACACCCTAAGTAAATAATTTAGTACAGCGTGCAGAAGGTCATATTATCAATTTTACTTACGTATTTACAAAAAAAATACTGGTGATGTTAAATTTTACACTGTCCCATTTTACGCCGTGTCAAAGCTATGGACAATGAGAGAGAAAGCAGCCCCTATAGAGAACAGGTCGGAGGCATGTAAATCAAAGCAGCATAAAGCAATAAATTAGCCTAAACTATAGTGGCGCAGTTTTTATTGGTCCGCTGTGGGATATTGTTCCAGCGATGCGCTGATTTCTGACCGGTGTCGGTTTTACCAAAAAAGAAAACACCATTTGATACTGTGTTTCGATCAGCTAAGGGCATAAACGAAAATGTATTTTAGTTAAAAATTTAATTTTCCACTAAACATAAAGTAAATGAAATATAAAAAGATCGTTGCATTTAAGTAAATGACAAGTCGTCAACTATCTATGGTAGGTATCTCGACAACAATCAAATTCTTAACGTTATTACCGTGTGCTTAAGTTCTTCTTCCGTTATTACCGAGTGCTTAAGTTCTTCCTCCGCTATTACTGAGTGATTGAGTATCAATCACTCCGTAATAACGAAAAATAATGCCTTGGGAAGTATTTAGAATAAGTCGTTAGTTAATAATTAGATGCATTGTAGGCGCCAGTGCAGACAGGGCTGAGAATAGAACATCGAACACTTTCTAACAATCTTGGGATGATGGAGTGTTGGGCCAGGAGAAACGCTTTCACATTTTTTTTTGTAAATCATTTGATGAAAATCATTTCTAATCATCAGATTAGAAATGATTTTTCTAAATTCATCCTATAAAGATCTAAAATAGAGGATGAATAGGAAGTAAGTTGACCTCAGATTTATACGATCAATCATATTAAATAGGGTTCAGCTTAGGCTAGACAATTATATTGGTGAAATTAAAATGCACGGCGAGTGAAACCGCGGGGTTCAGCTTGTAACATGTAAATAATACTCGATTTACAAATTTTTATATTAACGTTTTTATTAAATCTATTTTTAGAATTGAGTTAAGTTCCCCAATGTCAATGAAGCTCAACGCACCTTTTAATTTAATTTAAACTAAGAATAGAAAATAACACGTTTGATATCCAACGTAAACCTTATCAAATAAACTGCATTTTAAAGTGAGACATAAACAATTTCCTGCGGTTTATACATACGATAAAATTTAGAATCTTTGGCCTATTAATAAAACAAGTTTAATTTATAGTCGAATGACACACCAAAATTATTCTCTTGTGTACGAATCTAATTCTTATGCTGATGATTGATAAAAATGCTAATACATAAAACCGTAAGATTATAAGCAATGTGATTAAAATATGTAATCTTAACTCGTTCAGAATATCCCAACTAATATTATAAATGCGAATGAGATTTTTTTAAGGTTTGTAAGAGACGGGATTCTTACCACAATTAGCCTTTCTGAGCTCCCGATATTTCGGCACAGTTGTATTTTTAGAAAGGGCGACGGTTAAGTCGTGACTCTATGGTTTCATTTCCCCAGGAACCACGCGATAGGCTTATCCCCTGATCTATCATAGACCAAATAAACAGGATGAGAACGATTAACGTTTATATTATCTATATTATATCTAATTTTTTCCAGTCGGTTTAGAAGATATTAGTACATATGTCTTTTAATTATACGCAAACATTACGTGCATCGCGCTCTGTCCGCTCCCCTCGTGGCCCGACCGTCGCCCCGCCCCGCTCTTCACACCCATTACAACTGACAAAAACGCGTATAATAGCATAAATAAATATTATTTATCGCTTCACGGTGGCTTAGTTCGGTACAAAAAGATCTATGAGTTATAACGCTGTATTACATTTGCGTTTTGTACAGAGCTTTTTTTTCTACTGCTCGTAACTTTATATTTATTGCGAGGTTTAGTTGAATATTCAGAGTTGTCACGTCACGGTGCCGCTTTCAATTCGACCTCACTGTTCTCTATGCACTTTTAAAACTATATTTCAATCCATTTTAATCCTTATGTGTGTATGTATCCTTATGTAATCCTAAAGTGAAAAGATAATAGCAGTTAAATATACAATTTATTGTTAGAAAACACATAAAGCATTAACATATATCTTTTTAAAGACTTAGAATAAGTTGCTCGAAATTAGTTATAGCTAATTGAGATAAGAGAATGGCGTGAGAACGAAAGCCGGACTATTTTGTCATTTTCAAGATTGTTTGTAAAATGTTGATATCAAAAATATTTTAATTAAATTTATTTGTCAATTACTTATTAAGCGCTTTATTCAGACTTTATGAAACAGGCCCGAATTTAAATGAAGACTTAAGCGAGTGCTGCGAAAGTGTCATTTCTAGTCTTTTTTAACACGCTTTTATTAATAGTCGTCATAAACAGAAGCAGCAAACAAGCAAGCAGCTTACAGATGAGATACAAATGCGTAACCAACCTTTGTTTAGAAAAGAGGTCGGCAGTGGTTGAAGAAATTAAAAGGAAAAGAGAAATTAAATAAATATGTCGCTTATACGATTTATTATTTCAATCTATCTATAATAAAGTAAGTATTAAAGTGTTACAGTCGTATAAGCTAATGTGAGCAAGTTCTGTACCGTTTTCGTTGGGGCTGAGCCAGCGGTAGGAGGGCCGCGGCTGCTGCTTGGAGCGCATGTCTGTTCACCCCGCTGCGCTAGCGCCGCCGGCCGCTCGGCGCGCTACCACGCATCTGTATGTAACAAACAAAACCAACATTAAGTAAATAAACACTCGCGACCATAATCCAGAGGGGTAAGCAGAGATTATAGATCACATCTCTCTCGCTTCTTCTACGTTCATACATCTATTCATACATGCTCGTCGTACTAAGTAATTTTAATATTGAAAGGTATTAAATCAACTTTCATTTCATCAATCTCCATAATGTTGTGTAATGTAATGTAATTATAAAAATATAATCTGACGGTAATCACTTAAGACGAAAGGACATAAAAGGTATATTACGGACCGTTTAAAATTATAATTTTAATCTTGCCCCTACTAACAGTCTCTCATCAATAAACAAAGTAATTCAGGACAGGTAAGCACAGGATACTACTTCTGGAAAACGATGAGTATAGCACCAGGCATCCGTACCGAACATTAAAAATATTACCGATAAATTAAAAAAGTCAACCGTCATTAATATGAGACAAGTCACGATGAGATGCACCAGACAATGTTAATATTGCCGATCATCCAGACGAATATGGATTTTATGTAACTAATAATAAAGCACGTATTACCTCGTCACAAGTGGAGTGGTGGTGAATTGTTTTAAACAGAAAAATCTTTGAGCTCAAACGATATGTCACAGAATTTATGAGCGGCGAGCGACGCCGGGTGACGTGTTCCGAGTGATTCGAATACGCCCTATAATAAATTCCATATCAAAGACACAATGTCGTAATGCGATACATTCACGTGCGATGCGGTGATAGGGGCCCGATTTATGACGAACAGTGTTCCTCTCTCACGACCACCATATGATTAATTCCTTCCTTTCGAGAAAGATTAAAACATACGTATACATACATGTATGCTAAGGATTTAAGGGCGAGGATACCTGCATTGTTCACAAGTGGGGTAGGAATTAGAAATTAAACATGACAACTGATAAAGCCACACACAATTTTGATTCAATGCTTGAAATATTAGAGAATTCTTTGTAGGAGTTCCGAAATGGTAGTTTTTCAGTTGAATGTTTTATATTCCTAGCCTTTGAAAATCAACTGGATTTAATTACAGTGCTTTCACAAGTTAAGATTGAATTGATATAAAAAAATGAAGTTAAATCGCAAAACGAAATATTGTCAACAATTGTCATTACATTTAATATTTTAATAGACTAAATATTAGTTAACAAAAAACCGGCCCAGTGCGAGTCGGACTCGCGCACGAAGGGTTCCGTACCATTATCTATTAAAACAGCAAAAAATTCAGGTTAGTTGTATGGGAGCCCCCTTAAATATTCATTTTATTCTGTTTTTTTAGTATTACCAGTAGTGATACAGGGTACCTATACGTACCTCCAACATCTGAGGGCAGTTTTCATAAACGTCTCCCGTGAGTAAGAAAAAACAAAACTAACATTAGCTTTGAAGTTAAACACATTCAAAACTAGACATCCAGATTTGATCAAACGCTTTGGGTAATACGACAACTCGGAACTCTAAAAAGAAGGCATATTTTTCATAAAAGCAATAACACCTGTCATTAGACACGATTTAATTTAAAACCAATGTGAATTTCGATTGACAATTTGTATTGGATCACGACTCCGGCGCGGCGGAGCGATAGTACTGTATCTCGAAATGTTTGGACATTTCACTGTCGCAATCATAAAAAGCTTTTAGTGTAATTAATGGCCGATTTTATATTCATCAATATATAAATATTTTTTTAATTATTTCATTTATTCATTTAAATTATTATCCATAAACTAATGATTGAGATCTTAAAACCATTTTGCTACAATTGTTTAGAACAAATACGGCCATTGATAGATAATACATGAAACTGATCCAAACATAGTTGGGTTCTGTGAGATGTGGCGGGAAATGCACCTTCAAGTAGGAAGTTGTAGTGTTGGACGAAGGCCACCCGTATTGATTGTCAAAGAGAACAGTCCCCTGCCGCCCTCATGCAGTAGGCTCCTGCAACCTTGACTAGATTATCGGTCCATCTTATAGGAAACCTAACGCTGCGTCGACCTGTCGGCATCGTCCGGTCTGCGAGCAATGTGGCCGGCGCATTGCCATCTAAGGTTTGCAATTCTTCATGCAATGTCGGTTTTAGTTCTACTGTGGATGACATCCTTTCTGATGCTATCTCGCAGACCCCGAGCATTGCCCTCTCCAATGACCTCTGAATGAACTTGAGCCGTCTAATGGTGCTCGCAGTGAGGTGCCACGTCTCTGTACCGTGTGTCGTCGCTGGCACACACACTTTCGTCTTGAGATACTGCGGTAAATGTTGGGAAGACTTTTTCGCAACTTCAGGAACGCTGCCTAGGGACTACGAAAATTTAAATCTAAACCAATTTGAGGTAGACGTCAGGGAATAGAATCGGCACCGAGCCTCTCGGTGGGTAGACAGCACTATGAGTTGCTTTCGAGGCGGCAGGTGCCCGCCGGCCGTATCGGCTGTCAAAAACTTGTAAAATATCGCCGCAGCGCGCGCCGGCCCGCGGGCGTCGCGCGTCCCTCACAAAGATATCTCCAAGATTTATTCGGCCGTCTACAATGGAACGTTTTAATTCTTTTCATACGCGACAGATTTATGCACGGACAGATGCGGACGAAGCCAAGATAACGCTCGCTGGCCACCCTTTTTAGGCAAAAAAACTTGATGGATGTCGATTTCGGGGACGATGCTAATAGAAACTCTCAATAGTTCACCTTTCTTTGGAAGTCGCAAATCAGTTCTGTGACGTGTGCGTTTGAAATGTTCATAAATAAACTTCTAACAGACTGTGAGACTGCGTCTTAAGAAAATACGGACTCTATTTAAAAGCAATGGATAGAGCGGTTAGAAGTAACGTTATTAAGCACGTACACCAAACCTATTGCTTATATTTATTTAAGCTTGTTACGGCTCACACAAAAAAAAACTTGTAGGATACAAAAAAACAGGAATCAATCCCTGATCATCCAACTGCAATGCATTCATCTCATTATCCTATTATCATTAAAGAAAGGTCCTAAAACGGCGTTACATTCCGGATACTTTGTCCTTTTGTGACCGATCCGCTTTGTTTCTGGAAGTCTGGTGTCCTGGTGTTTCTTATTGTTTCCACGGTATTGTTATTGTGTTTGTGCAATTTTTGCGCAAAATACATGTCATATTGAATAAGTGCCTTAATACAGTCGGCAAAACAAGTGCGCTCAAATATTTAATAATATTTTTATTCCTTATAAAACCTCAAATGGGTGAACAAGTAAAAGGGAATGGTTGGTTTTTTTTTTTAATTTCAAAATTTTTGTGCAACAAAAAGGTTACTTTTGATCTTCTGAAAATCAGTAGACTATAAACTTCTCTTTCTCTTCTCTACGATACGACTAGCATATAACTGATATGTTGAAGGCTAATTCTCCTGGTACTTTAATAGTCTATTGGTTTGTCTGTCAACCAGACCTACGTCTAGTAGAAAGTCTATATTAATCATGGCAAAAAAAAAATGGTAGAAGGACGATTTACAATAGCAAATACATACATACGTCATGTCGCCAGGTCCTAACCGACAATTTGAGGGAGACGCAGTTAGTTATTATTGGAAAAAGACAATCGCTAAACTAACGCTTTTGTTGAAATAACTGATTTAAAGAGAAGCGATATTTATATATCAAATTAACAGATTACATGATGGATGAACATATGATGGATGAACCCCTACCGTGTATGAATGGTGAAATGAAAAGAAGTGATAACGCCGATAGTTATAAATTAATTTAAAAAATATGCATAAAAGTAACCGCAACATAAACAGACTTTACACAAAAACTTTAGAAATATTCACAAGGGAACGTGCTACTGCACGGCGGCAGCTGTGGCGCCATCTGTACCCAAGAAAGACTCCGAACTGACATGTTTATTGGCGCATAAATCCAACTCGTCATACGTTTAATTATATGTCTCCGATGGCATTGGATGTG
>JWHW01001433.1:274156-308772 GCA_000931545.1 Papilio glaucus
GCGCCCCCGGGACGAGCGGACTTTTTTACTAATTAATGACTTAGCAATCAGCAATCAATCAATTTACGAGTGATTTGTTATGATATAAGAAAGAAAAGGATCCTAAGATAATTATTGTTTTGTTGTTTGAATACCGTAAGTGAGGTTTAACAATCTTTAGTTGGTTGGTAGCGATTCAAAGCGCTTCAAAGTCACAACAGCGACAACAGCACAGCTGTAAAGCGCTGCGGAGGCTGGCCGGTGTCGTGTTCGTGACGTATGGGTATCGCTTAAGAAACGCCATAACTCTGTCAAGTGTGACGCGACACCGCGAGTTATGACGACCGCGCTGACTGATTTGTGGCCTTAGCCATGTGTAAGATAAAAATAATTGCATTTCTATTGGAATAGTGTGCGCGTCACGTTTGCCACGAGGCATGTAGGTCGCTAGTAACGGTGGGTTTGCACTGCCGCAAACATACACACAAAACATATTGACATCTCAATTTTGTCCGAGAGAAAGCTTATATCGCGACAAGTTTATATGCTAGTGGAAACCCACGGTAAGGGATACAGGAACAACCGACAATTAAAACCATACGTGACCCAATAACCTCATTATAATAAAGACCAATCGATTTTAACAGGTGTCTAGTCTAGTAAATAGTGTCTCAAATAGAGTGATAAGTCTAGTAAGGTATCAAACTATTGCCTGGCGACGACATGGCGACCGCGGTGGCGTCCGCCCACACGGCTTCCTGTACGCGATATCTACTATGGCTATAAAAGGCTATAATCTAGTCGATATTATTAGTTCCGTTAAAACTCCGAGTATGCTTATGTTTATGTCTAGAGAAGATTCCCAAAATTAAAATTGCCATCCGTTCTTAATTTATTATAATCTAAATTTAAACGCCTAATTATTATTTTATAAAATGTAACCTATAGATCACATAAAAGAAGTCGTAAATTTATTTATATTCGCTAAAAAAGGACATTTTAAGCTAATTAATGAAATTGCTTTAATAAAAAAGACAACATTGCTGCGCGACAATAGTTCAAAAATAAATCATCAACAAAAATAAACCTATGTAACTTAACAATAAAATTCAAAATTGAATACAAGAACAATAAATGAAAATTAGTTCGCCGAAACTGTTCCAAATTCAAATACGCATGTGTCGAGCATGTCGACCTACCGAACCTATAAGATTTCTACCAGATATTCTAACGCGGCTTAAAAAGTTTTCACTTGAAAAATATATATTTTACATTTAACATATTCACAGAAAAAATGTCGAATAATTTATTGGCCTGCAAATGTATGCTATTTTCAGGTTATTAATCAAAATTTGTTTGGACTCATTGTCATCAATTTGGATAAAGTAAATCCATCAAAGACCGCGCGAGGGCGCCTCAGTCGCCGCCGTCACTGGCCGCCATTTTGAACGTGTATAATGTGACGCGGCGACGGCTTTGACAGACGACATTTAATTACCGACCCTCATTACCTGAATATTGGCGGATATTGATATCCGGACATTTAATACCAACGGAACGATCACGACACGATTTGTGAAAAAATTCTAATCTGTACTTTCCACGTACGTTACTTCCATTACAATTAAAGTAGTAATCAGAAATGAAAATATGTCTTCTCTTACATTATATTATCTGTCAATGCTTTGCTGCTTTGTACAAGTGTTTTGTAAACTTTTGGGTTACTAGAAATCGTTGGTGTTTTATTACTAATTCGGTACACAAATTTTCGTTGCTATCGATATTTCTGTAGGCTTGTACAGAAGGTAAATTAGTATATACAACTGCTCTGAAGCTGCTTTGGCTGATTAAGGTTATTTTTATATTATTACATCAGGAGGTATCTGGTGCCACTGCTTGGAGATTGGCATTGTTTGAGGTTCTGCCTTTGATCGTAGTCGTTCTCCGTACACAGTACGTTAAATCTGTAACAGAATCGTAGAGTGTAATTTGCCCTTGCGTACTCATGTAGATTTTCGTTCAAAAATGTGCAGTTAATTCGGCGCTCCGAATTTTTAATAATAAAGCGTTAATTAAGATACCTCGTGTCGCCTGTGATTAATACGAATGACGGCCGATAATATCAGTGATTAAAAACATGTCAAAGCGGAGCCAGCACGGGCGGACATTGAAAAAGCTTTTTAATTGCCACATTAATAATTATGTCCTTAAACTGATTGAGTACATTTTGATAGAAGGCACCGCCTTTGACATAACGCCTCCCGATTAAGGCCATACTTCATGCATAGGGTCTACAGTACGGCCAATAATATCAACTTCCCATTATTGACGGAGAAAACTTGCGTGAGAACTTTACCTTTGTTCAAACCACCTATTGCTTTATCAGTTGTGCTTCTGTAACCCTATTTTTATTAAAATCGAGACATTAAGGACACACATTTCCGTGATATCCGTCATGATAGCTGTGTGATAAAACGATATTCGTCCAAATCGGACAACTATACTATTTTTAGACAATTGTATAAAAAAATTATTCACATGAGAATACAAAAAATATTCACATCTCTACAATGAGGTTATTCGTTGATTAGAGTTTATGTTTTTTTTATTTGGTCAGAACTAATAGTGATCCGTGACGTCGTCGTCCCGCGCGCTCTAAATGCATTATGATTTTAAATTAACCTGCACACATCATTGTCTGTCAGCGACACTAGCGCCTGATGGCAGTACCGGTTGTTAGCACGGCGTATTATTTATCTGGCACTCGACTGACGACGACTGGAAGTAAATGTCGGATAGGAACGTACTGTTGCTGTGTGCACTGTAGTGCACTTCAAAATGGGACACGTACATTCTCTGTCTGATGCAAGACTTATGCCTTGTTTCATGGCAAGATATAATTTTTGTAAACAAACAAACGTCATTTACCATACATTGCGGCCATTACACTTTTTATACTTTCATCGGAAATGTTATAAGTTTGTGGAAATCGTGAGATAAAGTGAAGTGAAATTATTTTATATGGGCAGCTAATGTTATAAGATAATATGTGAAAAAGTTGTTTTTCGAAAATATGTTGGAATTTACGAATTTACATGTAAAAACTTTTGTTTACAAAGATCCCATCTTGCTTCGAAACAAGGTATAGTATGAATAACAGACATTTCACAATATTATAATCCCAAGCAAATGCGATCCAACAACGACAAGAACCCGAAGTTTAAACTGGAAACGTTATGACATCTTAAATGCCCATTTGTAATCTGTCACTAAGCCATAAATCGGTCACTTTATGAGAGAAATAAGAAATTAAATCGTCCCCATCGAGCCAAAGTCGAAGGATAGTAAGCTGCGTTCGCTCGCTTGAGAAATTGCAATAACGGATTAGCGAAATAAAAGCCAATGAGCAGCCAACATCAACAACTTTCGCGTACTTGCAACTAGTTTGACCGGGGTATCGTACCTACGCACTTATCAAACTAACTTAGCATTGCGACCGCTCACGGGAATCTCGTCCCAACGCGGACCGACCACAGAGGAATTAACCGGCAGAGGCAGCGTGGCGCACGCATATGAAAATATCGCATCTCGCAGCCGCATTACAAAATGAGGCAGAATTATGATGGATGCTGATGCCTCGTTTCGCGCTTAATAAGACGAGATTCTACTCCACAACTACTCTTGTGAATTTGAACTTTATCACGTTAGAATATAGTTTTAAATCGCCTATACCACGTACAGGAATCAATCGCGAATGTCAGTCGGCGCGGGCGCGGGCGCTGGAGAGTGTAATGAATACAAGAGCGCGCGGTGTTCAGTTACGAGTTTAATTCTGTTATGTCTCGCTGCAGACAACTCGCAGTTAAGATATCTTTGACACTCATAGTGTTGCATACATATGTACCGTGTACTAGAAATAAACTTTTAAAACAAAATCATTCCTTATTTAACTAACCTTTATACATTCGTATTTGGTTAAATATGCTGCGCCAGCTTACTATTAATTGATACATGCGACAGTACGCCGCAACAGCATCGCTTCGTTGTTATGGTAGGTCCATAAGCCGCAGAATTATTTATATTTCAATTATTCATCTTTCTATGAAATTATCAAGTCTACAGTGAAAATTCACTATGAAAATATCACACAATCTTTTCACCTTCCTCAGTTATTGAAATTGTATTACAAAAAACATCTAAAAAATTTAAAAAAAATATAAAATATTTGAAGCCATATTTCCGCCGACAACCAAATTAATGCTAAACGTTGCAAAGTGGAACAGTTAAATTCCGTAACCTTATCACGTTCCATTAATGTTCCAATAAATGAAATCAGAATTATTGCTAATAAATTGATTAATGCCATGAATACTTTGAATTCGTCACTTCGTTCGCCCGTTAAGGAAGTAACGCTGCCATATTTGACAGAGATATATGCTAAGACACACAGATAAATAAAATTTTATTACCCTCGTGACGGACAAAGAAGTGGGCTAATGAAATTTCAATGAAAATAATATCAACATTAATATTCTTGTTTTAATTTTAAAGCGCTCAGAATTACAGCAGTCACATTTATATGAAGGAAAAAGTAATACAAAAATACAGACAGTCAAGGACTGCCGATAGCAGTGAAAACTCAAAAGGGAAGGAGCGACAATAGTTTAATAATAAACAATCAACAAAAAAACCTAGTGCCTTAACAATAAAATTCAAAATTGAATAAATAAAAAAAAGTTCATCAAAACTATTCCAAATTCAAATAAGTATTTTGCTGACGCCACACACCAAACTTGCAGCAAGTTTTGCCGTCGTTCTGACTTGCAATGTTTAAATGCTGCCGTCTAATCGAGTTTAGTGTGTAGAGGCCTTAAGAGCCCCTAACGAATACCGTCTAACGCGCCTTAAGAAGTTTCCACTTCAACATTAAAAAGTATTGACGGTAACTTTAGCTTTAAAATAATATCCCACGTCGTATGTCGTTGTTCTGTTGTACCTAATTAAATATATAACCTTTAAGGTCATACAAAAATGGGAGCCGTTATTCGTGTTTATATTGTCAGAATTTTCCTTTCAATGTCGACGTACAAATCAAATTGAGTTTCATTGAATTAGTTCTAAATTAACTATGTAACTGAACTTGAATCAAGATACTATGTTAAATAAATTTAAACTATATTTTTGTTGTAAATACTACATGTAACATTCATATACTATCATAGTCATCTATCAATTATAATATGTAACCTATATGTTTTACGTAAGTCAATATCCCTGACACAAAACAAAAAACGCTGCATTTCGCTTAACGAATGTTCAGTCGGAAAGTTTATATTTGCAAAACGTAAGTCCCGAAGCCAATTTATTTGTTTTGATGTTCATTTAAAATATGATCAATACGTTATGACAAATAATGCGTTAAATGCAACGACTGTGACGATAAATTGCAAGGGAAATAAAAACAAGTGGGTTTTTGTTTGGCAAGTGAGCCGCGCAACGAGCGGCCTCGCGAGGTACCCTGGTAAAATACTGGTCGATATCTTTGCCAAAATTATTTACAAATAACGAACAGTCGTTGTGAAACAATAACTTAAACATAATGATGACAAATTCTGTATGACTAATACGAAAAAATATTGAAGTTATATTAACGACCTTCCAACTATAACATTGTTTCTCCAGAATGATTTTTTCATTGAGAGTAAATATTAAATTTGTTTTCCCTTAGTTTTCTCTTCAAATACCATTTGCCTTGAACATAAATTTAAAATAGTTTATGTATAATTTCTTAACACGAAAGCGTGGGTACGATTTAACATGTATACGCGATTGCCTCATAGGAATTGAAGACAACGTCCACCGCAGCTGTTCTAAGCCGGAGTTAGTTGAGTGGCGACACCGTTCAACAAGTCCAATTATATACCTACGCGTGCGTACAGACATACGGACATACTGACGGGCAGGCTGACGGACAAATTGCGGCAATGGCGTTTGGCAACGGGACGACAGACTGACGAGCGAAGATATGAGTTATTTACGAGACTAACTCAGAACGCGCCGCTCTCTGCCCACACCTCACAGTTTAACTGAGAGATTGAAGTAATTAAGCGCTACGTTAGCGTAAATTACTAAACCTATACATGTCAATCTGGTTACTTTTCGCCGTTCGTCGTGGTTCATAAGTAATTGGTGCACGAATTGGCACATTAAGTACTCAGTACATCAGTCATTATCCGGACTGTTAGTGCTCAGAAGCGAAGTCAAAAAGCCCATCAATACGACTATGAGGAACGGAGCGACGGGCGTTTATTAGCAATCTCATGAATCACGGACCCTTTCATTGATATTGCGCGGCGCGGTGACAGCCATGAATCTCAATTCCTCGCGCTGACAGCGACCAGCGAACTTGACCTCTCCTGCCGGCCGGATCGGCTGACGCGACACTTTCCAATACTAATCGCGGTAAACTAAATTTAGAGGATTCCCTCTCTGATAGATATCATAAACATTTTTCGCTTGTCGTCGTTTGACGAAGAAACAAATAACATACACATTCAGCGTAACTTTACAACTTGATATAGAATTAAAAAGAAGTAAAACCGCCGATCAGTTAAAGTACACGTTGAATTCGACAGGAATTTGTACATTAAGTGTCTGTCTTTATGGAATAGGGTAGCATAGAAACTACAATAGTAGTCGTATTAAATATTAATATTCCGAACGCGCAAAAGCGCACACGACTACTTGAAAATAATATTTTCGTTTACACGTTCCTATTCGTCTTGTTTGCCGCAGACACGGTAAGTTTTCGTGTCTAGATCCGACAAGATTCTTGTCGTGTGCATGATTAATTTGTCTTGTAGTTTGAAATTTCTTACCGTGTACAAGTGCTGTAATTTTTCTTCTTTTTTCAGCCGATAGTCGATTTTTAATAATCAAGTTCATTTTTGTATAACAGTTATTGAAATATCAACTTTTCTGTAAAATCTAACCATGAAATGGTACTTATTATTCAATATAATGTAGTCATTAATGACATACACAAAATGCTATATAACATATACATACTATATACTATAACATACATCTATATTTTAACAACATATATAAATATTTAACATTAAAATATAGTGATATATCAGTGGCTAAACTTTCAACTTATCGGACTGCGATGAAAGTTCTATTTTTATGGTCAAAACAACCACTCCCCAAAATTTCTACCAGGTACAGGCACATGTCGCATTTCGGACTTAATAATATCAATTATGTTAATTATTAATGTGAATAGTGGTTGGTATCCCTGCTAACCCTCTTACAGTAATACATAAGAATATAGGGGATTAAGTACTAATTAGAGATACGTCATTCTACGACTCCTCTATATACAAGGTGTAACAATATTAAGTTGAAAGTCGAAGAAAGTGTCTTATGCAAACATAAATGACAGCGTGGGTAGGTCACGCCCACGCTGGACTGATGTCTACCAAATTAGTAAAATACTTAAAAAATGCAACGGCAAAAATAAGAGGGAACGGTCATATCTGCAAATCCTTCTTGGTATTAAGTGTGCGTGTTTTTAACTTTTTATCTAGAAATGTAAAACTCAAATATAACGAACAAAGACAGAGAAAAACATTATTCTTTAGTTTGTATTTAAAGGAAGCAAATTGCTTGGAATTATCGTATAATTCGTTATTTTATACTGTAGCGGATTACACCTAAATCAAGCGCTTTATTACAGCATTACTTGAAGGCTAGTTATTTCTATTAAACAAGTAAAACAATGAAAAAAGGTTTCATGTAAATATCGACGACCTTTGCTCACCGCACTTATACGCCCATCATGCGAGTTCAAATTATTAATTAACATATATTCAATTAACATTACTATTTTTACCCCCAGGCGAGTCTACTTATATTCCACGCGGCTTCCGTTACGGAGGGAGAAGGGAACAAGTTATAACAAACAGTTATAATCACCATCAGAAATGATCTAACCCGCATTAGAACCAAGGTAACCGACATTGCTCGAAGAATTGCAATCCTGCCTGCACAACATAGGCAAGGGCCGGACACATTTTTTTTATGTTTTGACTCTTTGTATCTCCTATTTCCCTCAATATTCTAATGTTGGCTTTGTATACTTATTTATTTGTTAAATTTGTTTTTGTTAGTGTTTTGTTACTTTCTCTTTTAACACTTTTCCAATTCTCACAGTCGCTGATCTTTGTTCATCAATTGCAATTTGAATTTCGCGTGGTATGTGCATAAGTTGCACACAGTTATCTAGGGGAGACAGGGTCGCATAATAAGGCTTACGATTTATGTCGCTGGTACATAAAATTATAAAAAAATCAAAACTATATACCGTTAAAATAAAACTATAGCTAAAATCTTTTACAGTATGGACTACGGTTGTACTTTGCCGACCCCATATAAAGAAGTGAGGAACATGGCAGGGAGAAGAAGAAGGTACATAAATTGATTATAGTAATAAACAATTATTGAGCATTTCAATTGTTACATAGTTTATAAGAAAATACAACCAGTCATAAGGACTGCCGACAGAAGTAAAACCTCAAAACAGGCTCGACAATAGTTTAATAATAAATAATCAATAAAAATAAACCCTTGTATCTTAACAATAAAATTCAAAATTGAATACAAGAAAAATAAATGAAAAAAAGTTCGTTGAAGCTGTTCCAAATTCAAAAAACTTCCGATCGCCTCGCCCGATCACACTTTTCGTAACGCTCTCGTCGCGCATTCACCAGCTTACTCCCCAAGTCAAGCGAGCCGAAATGAAGTTTTAACTTCGAAAGCTACTCTTTTAATACTCACGGCAAAGATCATGCATTGAGGTTAAGTGTGTACACTAACTGCAACCTAAGTTGGTTGTCGTGAGCGACGCTAAGTGTCCGTCAGGTTTCCATCGTTTGGGAATTACGAATTTATGCAGATTGTTTACTTGATAAGTCAGCTTAATACAAATTCAAAGCGGACAATTTAATGCCTATAGATTAGAGTGTTCGGGATCCGCCAACCTTCGGAGTGCAATAAAAGAAAAATAAAATTATGGCGTAATAAACATCGAATGATTTTATCGCGCTTTAAAATATGATAATGCGAAAACGGCCGCGTCTCAATCATAACTTAGCCGCTAATGTCAGCCCGGTGACATCGGCACCTGATTGGTCGGACACACAGACGTACGCGCACTAAATTATATGACAATAAACATTTTATTGCGCCCACAAGAGATACTCGGTACTGACGGCGGTGAGTCGCCGGCCGTACTTCAAAACTTTATCACCGGTACACTTACCTTTATTTCAACGTTTGCGTAAATTATCGCGAATCGATACACTCAACATCGATTCGATGCATCGTTAATCGAGTCGTGTCTATTGTAGATCGATAAGAAGTCGATTCGAGAAAAAGGGCGCACAACATTCGCCCCGTACTGACAGGTCCATTAGACATCAATGCAGCGGACCGGTCGATGGATCTCAAACTTTATGGACTTGTTTGGGCCATGCTCGAATCAAAATATTTTCATTTAACGACCGCTATTACTCCACGTAATGATTTTTTTTCGCCCAATGACTGTTCAACTCATGCTAACTCCGCGGACAATTTTCGCCATCGGCCTCGCGTCGTGTCGGCGCCCGAAGCGATTGCAATATTTTATTGCCGAGAATTTTTCAATACAACTATAAAACGAGATAGGGTTTATCTAATATATGTGCATGAATTATTATATGTTAGAGCACTCAAAGTCATTTACCTAACCCCAATACATTAATAACTATAGGGGAACTTCAGCGCCACATACACTTCACACTTGCTAGATATATCCTAACTTAATCATAAAACTATATATATGATTGAACTAAATTCATGAAATTACTAGAAATGTACCAAGAGTTCTTCTGTACAATGATACATTTTGTAAAGCAAGAGAGAATAGTCATGGGCGTGATGAAAGGATGAATGAAGAGGGAGTAACGAAACAAAATGTTACAAAACTGAGTGGCAGTGCTGGTAGAGGGCGTCCAAGGAGAACTTATATCGATCAGATTAGTGATATACTAAAGAAGGGCGATATAAAGAGTACCCGACGAGCTTGTATGCGTAGATGTATGGATGTAGAAGAAATTAGGTGTGCCAGGGTCGCGTCAAATGGAAATCCATAATCTCTGGCTACCCCTCTAGGTTACGGGAGTGAGCGTATATTTATTTATTTTTAGAGAATAGTCATGAGACATAATCTATCATTAGGGTCTGCAATCAGTCACTATAAATTAACGGACACCAGTTTTGGGCCCTTATTACTCTACTCATCACTTTTACATTTTTTTTTTATATTTTGAACACGAGGTAATCTGTAAGTTGTCTGGAAGTTAATAAAATCCGCAACTTGACAGCCTCCACAGGTACATATTATTGACAAAGTATAAGTTATTTTCAAAAGCTTTTATTCAAATTGTCTTGTTTATTTCTGCAGATCGAGTTTCTCTCCGGACGACAGTCGGACATATTGATTTTTAATCTCAATATGAATGTACTTCATTTAAAATAATCGGCTTAATTGATTACGATACCAAAATGTTTTATGAAAACAACTAGCTGGCTTGACGTAAATGACGAAATCGCTTATATTTTTCATTACGAAACTGTCTCGAGGGGAATATTAGAAAAGTAAGGAATTGGCAAACGTGTGGAAATCAATCGGCACCGAACATCTGAGCGCGACTCGACAAACTCGAATGCAAAAAAAACGCGACAACCGAACAATACGTAGAACAAATAAACGAAGGCAAAGAACAAAATATCTGGTGTGAGTGAGGCAGGCGACAGGCTAGCTGGTCGTTTTTCCGCGCTATCTTCATATCCGGACGCGCGGCTACAGCGCCGTCTGAGAGCGTGTTTACGTAACACGAGATTTGACGATCGACACAGACGAGCGTACTGTCTCGTAGACAAGTCAATAATCAACCCTATTAACAATACTTTAGATAATACAATTGAAATAGTAGCATAGTATGTATGACGTCTAACACTATTGCTTCGCATTGTACACAGAGACAATAAAACAAAGTTCGCTGACAATAAAAAGATAGTTTAGAGAACAATTGATTAGAGAACAGGGTTAATACGTGTGCGTCCTAATTGATGATTAGAGTTAAAAGAGCTTAGGATTCTCGCCTACCTACTAATTACAAAAATTGTGACTAGAATTCCAACCGGAAAAGACAAAAATAATAAATGCTAGAGACGTAGACGGAAGGTGTGAGATCAAAATGTGAGATGGGAAAACGTTGACCGGCATGTCATCTGAAGATTACACGGGGTCTTGACGTAGGGGATGCGTGGGGGGTGGCGGGAGCGCACAGTTTATCTCGAGAGAGAAAAAAGCGAATGCAGCGAAAGAGAGTTTAATGAAAGCGACGCCGGTGGCTTCTGAAATGTCTTCAATGCGCCGCCGCCGCCGCCTGCATCGACGCCTCCCTCGTCCAATATTAGGAATTTTTATTTGCTATTGTGAAAACTCCATACTTCAGCGCGACCGTACGCTGCTCGTGATGGCTTTTATACAATCACCTCGTTATAAATGTTTGGAAGTTATTGTTAAGTATCTGTATCTTTGGACTCAATTATCTTATGATGGGATTTTATTTTCCAGGTTTAAATTGAGAAAAATTGTCATTATTATAATGTGTATATATACAGATACTTAATGATTTCTTAATTAATACTAAAATATGTTGAAAATTTAAGATTTATGTATATTAGTTTAATTTTAATTATATAACATGTTCTTTGAATGATATAAAAATCAACAAACTACTCTTATATATAGCTTTTCTTTCAATCTAGTAATTAACTGCAAGTAAAATTTTCGAAAAACAATTATCCATACTATTCGGATTCGGCACACTATCAGCTATCGACAATTGCGATAGATTCCAATCGTTTTGTTGCGGACGTCCCTCGCAAGGGTTGCCTTCGTCGTTCATATTTTGGCATGGAGTTGAATTAGCTTGAGTTATCTGACCAATTGTGAGTGCGAATAGACCGATCCGATGTTATATAAATAAATAATAAACCCACAGGGACACAGGCCTTCTCTCCGAGAGAGGGAAGGGGCTTAACCCACCACGCTGACCCACTGCCGGTTGGTGGATGTCACATGTCTTCAAATTTGATGGTTCTAACACATGCCGGCTTCCTCACGACGTTTGCCTTCGCCATTTTTGGAGCAGTGGTGTTTAAATAAATTACAAAGTAAAGCGCCTACCTGGGTTCGAACCCGCGACCTACAGTACGTAAGTCGAAGCGGATACCACTGGGCCACCACTGCTTTAACCTTAAATCATTCCATATTCAACATAAATACAATACAATACTATCTAATGGTGTATTAACAACTATAATATATCCTAGCTAATATTATAAATGCGAATGTGAGTTAGTTTCACTTTAACTCATTTGCGAATCATGAACAATCAACCGATCATCATGAAACTTTGCACACATATTGTCAGGGGTACAGAAAATAACGTGGGCTACTTACCTTTTATCCCCAAAATGAAAGATACATAAAACCTTCATTTAAAATATCGGTTGCCGTAGTAATCTTTCTTGTTTATACAATAACAACTTTTTGACATATTTTACTTACACAAAACCTTCGAGCCGAAAATGAGAAACGAACGCGAGCGAAGCCGTTGGCAACAGCTAGTTGTGAATAAATTTAAAACCCTTCAAAACGCGATGTTAATGATAAACAAAAGTCTCACGATAATGTTTGAGTCGACAAGCGTAAACATAACCATTTATCCGCGGATCGCCAGCCGACGACAATAAATCCCCCTTATCAATTCGAGACAATTGAATATAACGCAATTGATTAGTGCTTATTGTTGCGATCGTGACTTCATTTGAATTAAGTTAGTTAACTACAAAGTGCAAGATATCATTGCCTTTAAAAAGCATTAAATTATGGCCACAAGAAGGTTCTAGTGTATAAACAAGAAATGTCGACGGTTCAGCTTCATTGACTTCTGCTGCAACAGAAGATAACTTTCTTCTATCAACGCTACTACTTCATTTCTTAAGGTCGATTGGACATATACTCAATCTACAGATACAACAAGTAACACGTTAAAGAATTGCAATGTTTTAATAGTGGTAGAGCCCGCGACAACAACATCTGTTGCACGAATGGGCCGGCTCGACCGGTGAAATACCACGACCTCACTGAAACAGGCCTGAAGTAGTATTCTGCGTTTAGTCTGATGAGTGAGGTGCAGGAGGCCTAATTTCAGTTCTCTTCCTCTTCCCACCCTTTCCTCATAAGGATAGGATGGGAAAGGGAAGAGGATTGGACGGGGAGGGGGTTAACGGGGAAAAGGAAATATCCTCATTCCTGTCTACGCCCTCCTCAGTCCATTAAAGGCAGGCAACGCATCTGCAACACATTTTCTTGTTGACGCTTGCTCGTTTGCCACTTTATTCCACAAAAAAAATGTTTCTAGTTCCGACACTGGCATATTGTCATTCATATGATATATGTTTTCAAGTGTATATGTGCGTGTATCTATATATGTTCGACAAGTATATCTAATTTGATATCTTGATGAATCACCAGTTTACAAATCGAAACATTGATACGAAATCATAATCTGCTGAGACGTGTTCCTATTTGAGCCGTATCTTGCGGCTCTCTGGCCGAATCGTTCCGGAGTCGACATTCACATCCGCTATCGAAAAATAAGAAATAGCATTTGAAATCTGTCGTTATCTGCAGTCGATACCATCGGACGGTACCTGCCGAGCGTATCGCTCAGCGGCAGCCGGCGCGGGGCGGCGTCACGTCACCGCGAGCACTCCGCCCCGACGATATCGTCGCATCTCTAATGCTATTCCACTTATGTTCACTTACCACATGTAAATGACAGACATTGATAACATTTTACAGATTAACAGAGGGTTACTACTGTTGCAAAATTACTTACATACTTAGATTAGTGCGTTCATATCAACGCGCAGGCCAAACTACTGACCCTAGAGACTTGAAATTTTGCACAGAGATTTCTGTTACTACGGAAGCCAGCGCTAAAAAGGTATTTTTCTAAATTTGTGTGGAGGAACTACTCGTGCGAAACCAGCGCGGGTCTCTTGTCTTGTCACATATCAGGGCTTACAGTGTCACGAGAGATTGTTAACCTTTAGCTCATTATTTCAGATGGTAATGGGGATCAATGTCTATTAAATCTTGTAAAATGTCTGGAGGTCAGTCTACCCCCATACCACGGGTACTGTGGTATCACGATTCATGGTCGAAATATTACATTTTATTTATTACCACTTTATATGTATCAAAAAACCTTGCGTGTCACATTTATTTAAATCGGTTTACCAGCAATAGAATAATCGTGACTGTCCACTAATTGCGAATCGCAATAAATATTTCATACAAACCGAAATACGATAAGTGGCGAGTTCGGCTTCCGAACGAGTGATAAAGAATCGATAGTCAATTAAACTCGATTAAAAGAAGTAGACACAAATCGATTGCGCTTTTCTGCGCATCGATTACTGGACGACTTTGTGCGGCTTCGGGTTTATACGAGTGGTGTGCAGCGCGGGGGGCGAGCGCGCAGGGCTGGAACAAACGCGCCGGCCGGCGTGGGCGCGTGCAATTTGCATAGCTTCATTAAGGCCGAGCCGCACAGACGCTATCGGTGGCGCGTTATCGCTCCCCTGAATTGCTGCTTAGTGCTTCTTATTTATATACATTTTTTGTTCGTTTCAACCTTTTTAAAAATCAACAGCTGTTAATTAAAGCGCGTGTGAGGTCCCGCACCTCGATTATAATTGCGCTCAGATACTGTATTGGTCGTCGCGATGTTTTTTAATGAAGTCGATTGCGCCGCTGGTTAGGCATCATTAAGCGCAACAACTCGACGGACGAGCGTTGAATTTGTAACATAATAATAAGTAACATCGATGATCGATAAATTTATTGCAATCCTAACTACATAATTATTAAAACGATGTCTTACAATTATTAATTAAAAGAATATGTGTTAATTATATAACTAATAAAATAAATAAAAATAATTGCCAAAAGCCCATTGCTTTTGTGTCAAGACACTGTCTAGACTAGGCCCAAGATAAGCAGAGTATTTGCAATATTTAAGCCGTGGGCGTGGTATCTCATGTCACCATCTGACACTTGGCAGCCGTTGCTCGATGACCTGCAGACGTCTAGGGTCTTGTCAATTTGCCGAGCGGTCGACAGCAGCAATTACGTAATAAAAAAAATATCATTAATGCTCGGTGCTTTAACTGAAAGGTTACCGGTGGATGGTTCCTGCGCACGCGACGCTCTCGTAATATCTAGTGCTTAGCTACTTAAGTAAAACTTGAATAGATACAAGCACGCGTGATATAATAACATGAGCATTACATACTTTTTTAAAGGCCTTATGAAATTAGCATACACCTGCGAATAACTCCGTGTGGAAACATTTAAGCTGTACACTATAGTGGTATTTCGCATATAATGAAAAGATGAATGAAGATAGAGTGACAAGGTAATATTTATGTTTTAAAAGTGAGTGGCGATGTTACCTTGTCATTTCAAAATTCGTTATCTCACTTCAAGTCAGTATTAATATCAATAAACGCGATAAGTCGAAGCAAAAGCTAAGAAGAGTAGTGAAACTGTGGGCTTCTACTGGCGTAAAATCGTGTCGCGAAACAAGGTTCTTCTCTTTGAAAAAAACTGAGATGACAGTATGTTATATTATGTGAATGTTTTCGGCAGTGGAAACCCACGGTAAAATTATACTATGCATTTATGTATATTTATTTCGTCTATCTGAAAAACGTCTCTAAGTATTTGGATCAAATATTGTAGTAAGAAGAGATTTCTTATTTTAAAATTATATCTATAGGTCTATTTTCAAATATATCGCTAATTTAATAAAATAACAAATGTTGAAATCGCCATCTGTTGTGGTACTTTGTTGTCAATGAATGATAAATAAACTATTGGTGCCTTAAAATTATATGTGGTGGCGCTAGTATGATTGTGAATCTACATACATGCATATAAAAATTGTTCACAAACGTAACACCGGACTCGATGCAGCCAATATTATCTCTCTCAATGAATAATAGTTGAATGGAATAGGATTAATAATTGCTATGGAAGAGTTGTAATTAAATCAATTTATTAAGGACATAGTTCGCCGGTTCAACTAGTACTTAATGGCTTACGGACAACGAACTGACGGACGTGTTAAGACGTCACAGTGACTCCGCGATGTTGCGACGTCGCCACTTCTGACGTTCAAATCATTTCGACGCTACATTTGCAGCATACAACTGATGCGCGTTACAACACTAATTATAAATGTTTTTAATTAGATAAACAAAAACTCGAATGAGACAAAATATAAATACAATGTATTTTCAACTGACGTAAATTTGTCAAATTAATGTATTGTTTTGTAAAAAGTAAAAAATACAAATAATAATGAGACTACTAGGCTCGTAGCAGAGTTTCTAATGTTTGTTCGATATTGAACTGCGTCATTAATTATTCATAATTGTTGTAGTCGTGGTACATTTCCTACTAACATTCTAATTCACTTATTTTATTTAAATGTATAAAGAGTAAGTGATAACAAGAAGCCTTAATTTTAAGAATGATTAAAACTAGTTATTTCACAACCGCACCCTCCACCTCACGTTAAGTGGCGATGCGGTCCACAGATGGTGCTAGCTTAGCGTTACCCTGTTCATTATTCTCTCGAAGGTACTTTTCATAATCGAACGGAACAGCCTACGTTGTCTTATTACAATAAAAACTCTACACACAATTAACGCAGACTCAAATCACTTCAGATATACGTTTACCTATCACAAACAAAAACAGGAGCGAGCCGCGTCGTTTACTTTATCAATTCATTTTCCTAACACTTTTGATTAATCAACAATGCCTTATGTGGCTCTACATTAACATTGAATTATATAAATCAATCAAATTAGCGGCCAGTGATACTAAGTATGAACTCACTGATTCCTACTGACCGATCAAGCTTAACGAACTACTTGCACAACACAAATTTAAAATTACAATTTCAACTGCAACTGACACGCAGCAGACGTTTCGTGTTGAACTAGATTCAAACATTTGCTTGACTTTATATTACAGAAATAATTTTAAAAACACAAAATAATGGTAAATACATCCTGATACTGTATTTATGTACTTAACTATAAGAAAAATATAACATTACATATTTATTATATTGATCATTATTTTATATATTTAAGATCTTTGCATAACAAAGAGTTCCCTTTTTTGATATTTCACTTCTTCAAAAATATAATTTTCAAAATATCAATTGAATTTTATTCTTAAAACATTGTTGTTAACGAAAAGGCTGTCATTGAGAATTGATAGTAAAAAGCAATAATTTTATACAAAACTAACAGAAATATAAAAGCTGAAGGTGTTAAATTCATATTGAGATTTACTATTTAACTAAACAACTTAATATGCAAATCAAAATGATAACAAAACACAGCAATTTATGATACTACTAGCGCCATCTATTGTAATAAAATAGACTCAACACCGCCGTGTCGGCGACGACTTCACTTAAAAATTAAAGCAATATTTGATGAATTTTAATCTAATATAAGATTTGTGTCGGTATAAATTGTTTTATAATATTCTTAGGAACACTTTAAAAATAAGGTCACTTCAGTCATAATCGCTCCGGACCTGGATAATGAGATCGGGCGACGACAATGGCGGACAATATAAGAGATCTGCCTACACCCGGACAACGATTAACGGTTTCTTTGTGATGTTTGATTGCTCCAGCGAAGACGAGAGCGATTCCTTTTGAGGCAGCTCCATTGAAATTCGCAATTCCCAAACCACTTTCGTCAGTTTATTATTGGTCAAATAAACGCTTGGGGAGTGTTAGCACTTATTCTTTATATTTTCTTCAAAATAGAAATTAAATTATTGATGACCTAAGACCGGATTAGTTTTTTTTTTTTAATTTATCGAATACCAACTTAATAAGTAAGTAGTTTTACATTTACTATCTCAAAATCTTTATAACATCATAATTAATATGATTCTCATAAAGTAACAAAGATCGTGTACCGCCGGAGACACATCGGGTAGTATATTTAGGAGAACGGTCACCAGTTCGAATATAGTAAAATATACAAATCAATAATTCTAATTCTGGAGGCTGGACGAGAGGTGGCATATTTATCGCAACAAACAGATTGACAGGTTATATGTGCGAGACGACGTAGCGGCTCGCCCGGACACAACAGACGGACAGAACTACACGGCTGCCAATCGCTTAACATTGCTCTAATAAATGGATAATTGAACCCAAAGTAACTTAGGCTGTTACAACACTGGTCCATATACAGTTTAATTTGGGAAAAAGTACTGTTACTATGCAGGAGTTATTTCAAGGATATTTTTGACTTTATAGTAAAGTCCCATTTCAATCGCCAGGTTAACCATAGAAGTACTGGAAGAGGTTGGGAAGGGAAGGAGGACCAGATTTACTTCTATTTCAGGTCCGTCTTCTGTGAGGTTGTGGTATTTTTCCGGTCGAGTGGGCTCATTCGTGCAACAGATGTTGTTAAATGAAATCTTAGTACCGATCGAACTCTATATGTCTTGGGGTGAATCATTTACTAGTCTATCGTCTAGAGAAAAAAATAAAGGTGATGCAACAACAGGTGTCTGGATATCTGCGTCACCAGATACATATATTATGTACATCTAAATACTGAACCTTCATTCAACCTTGCTGCCCACGCTGGACATTAAGTCGTGTGAAGAATTAATAACATTTTCTGTTAAATTAGGGACATTAGGCAATGACCAACAAACTTGATATCAATATAAGGGAGTAATTAATAATTTTATAACAAATTATTATTGAAATCTTCGACAAGCAAAGCGTTATATAATTTCAACGAATTACGAAAACAGGGAGATATGTGGTGACACAAAGCAGGAAATACCGCGATGCTAATTCGCGACAATAAATCAGCTTAGATTTAGCGTCGCATCAAAAGGCAGGCACATAAAGCTGACGAGAAGCCGGGGCGACCCGCTCGCGAACTTTACGATTACCCAGAACCCACTGACGGACGAAACGCTGTCGCATAAATCAATTTAATCTCCTCACCAAAGACAATCGGTCGTACTATTACTCATATCGAACGATCGCACCAACAATCGAATTTAATATCTATTGCCCACAACACTCGGTCGCTTTTCAAAACACGCAGAACGATCCGTTACGTCGAAGGCGTTAGAGTTGAGCGCACGCATGAATCAAAAGACGACGTCGTTTCTCGATTCCCGTCTCTGAATTAATGTCTAATACGGTACTGCGACCGTGTAATTGTTGACTTTTATACGGGACGGTTCATACTGATTGTAAATCAAAGGACGCACGATACAAATAGACTGCATCGCCGTGCTCTGCGCTTGCGTCTCTATTACACTGTGATACATTGTCAGTGTGCGACGTAACATTTAATAAGGTTAAAGTGTGCTCTGTGACACGGAAGCAAGGAAATTACCACAATAAGCTGACATTTTCAGATATATTTTTTTACACGGCCATCTGATCCCAAACTAAGCAGCGCTACATATACTACTTTTCTCTTGTAAATACTTAAATAGATAATTACATCCAGCCTCAGGACAATCAGACATGTTCATGCACACAAATGTCTGTCCTGGGAATCAAACCCACGGCGGCGTGAAAAGCTAGTATCTTACTAACCACGCCAACCGCCCCGTATTGATTGATTTTAAAACAGGATTAGTAATTAGAATTTCTTGAGATAGCAATACTTGCAGAACATTGTACGGACCATATCCTTAATCCATATTAAAAATAAAATTCACCCAACAGGATGAAAATGAAATCAACAAGATTATAGGTACACCAATAATGCATCAGTATACAATCAGTCTGAGACAATACCTGTCCACACGACGGCTATAGCAATACAAATGTCAAATGTAAAATTAGTAAACAATTTATAAATTAATACGAGAGACAAGAGATTAAATTTTTAATTATTCTTAGCTCCATAGTAATGTCACAGCGGAGGTATTAGACGTACACTATGCCAGGGTACAGGGTACAAGAGAAGCTAACGTTGGAGGGACAAACCTCTTCAATAATTCAGCGGCAAACAACGGACGCGTCACTCGGTGCTATTATAGAATTACACCGGTCGGCGATCAGAGCCGCCACTTATGTGCAGCGTCTTAAGTGATGGACGGCGCTTTAGTATTTAGCGGACACGCCGTCAACAGTGTACACCCGGTAATACTCTCGTATTCAGCTCTGTTTACATGTGTTACAATGTGAAAGTTTGTATGCATGGATGTTTGTTACTCTTTCACGCAAAAACTACTGAATGGATTTTAATGAAACTTTACAATAATATAGCTTATACATCAGAATAACACATACCCTGTCATTATCCCTTGTCGTTTTAAGGATAAGATATGTAGTTGGTTCGATTCTCAGTAAACTTTTTTTAAATAAAAAATAACAGACATCAGTTTTGAGTCTGGTTCCAGATGGCAGGTCGTCATAAAGTTGTTGCCTATCTCGTTCTGTAGAAATAAAATCACGAATTATGATGAAAACCTAGCTCTTATATGTATGAGAGTTGACTCCTACGCAAGTCTTCGGGTATTAAGGGCAAGGAGTGTTCATGACCTCTTACACATTTTTGACCCCTCTCCCAAAAGACATCAATCAACTGTTTTTAAGGTTAAATGTTCTGACGACGTGAATTGGATTTAAAACTAACAAAATAGTTTGAATATTAATACAAATAACATTTCTACCAATCAACAAATCTAAACAGACTCGATACCTGATTAAGGGAACAGCGGTAAGCGCTCGGCGTAGAGTCCTGAGAGCAGCTTACTGCAGTCAAACGTTAACATTGTAGAGCTGGACCGAAATAATCCGACGTCGCCGAGATGAGACGTTTACGGACTTGTATGGACGTGTAGCATGAATACTTGAACGCCTCGTGGACGTCGAACTCGCACTAGGACGCATCGTGGGCCAATTAGCCGGAGATACGGCGTCGGCCCGCGCATTGACAGCACTATTAGAAATGTCTGCCAGGCTTTAACCTGCATTAACTGTTGTAATTTCATCTGACATCATATTTATATCCAATCAGTTACACATACTGTTAGATATTTAACAATTAAATTTAGTTCTACGCCAATATGGCTTTAACCTTACGAGAAAACCCATTTAGAAATTAAAAACTCAACACCTAATTAAAGTCTTAAACTGATACATATTACTAGTATAAACGAGTAGGACTGTCATATCATGGTCAAAACTTTGAAAAATAATCAAATAATGTTTTCCGTTTTTCAACATATTTATACGTCCCGTCCCGCACAAGTAGAACTACGTCGCGTCTCTCGTCGCGCGAGGACAGGGGAAATATTTATAGTGTTCTGGGAAACCCTAGCGGACCTGGAAATAGCACCTCGCTTCACTGTCATTAGTGGAAAATGTCCAATATCCGTCGGCGACTGGTACACTTGCAACGTACGTTGATAAGTCGAAGTATCGATATACCTTGTTTCATTGCAAGATATGATTGTTGTAAACAAACGTCATTTACATGGCGGCCATTACACTTTTTATACGTTCATCGGAAATGTTGTTAATTTTGTGGATATCGTTAGATAAAGTGAAGTGAAATTGTGTTTATTAGCTACTGTTATTAGGTAATAGGAGAAAAACTATTTTTGTTATATACGTATAACCTATATACTATATTTTATACAATCTAAAGTAGAACTTACGTTTTACACCGGTCTATATCATCCTCACTTTAACACCATCCAGATCTGCAAAGAAAAAATTGTAATAAAAAAACCTGCTGAACGATATGTTTGTTTGTTAACGTCAGAACTCAAACATAATATTAAAAAGTGTATGGATACACTAATGGATACTTTAGTACCCTTAAAAACCATTCGTTAATGAACCTGATCGCAAGGAAGTAAATCGGAAGCCCGCTTGGCTTATCCTATTAACAAATATTTGGAAAACTTAATGTTTATTATCTAGCCAAATACAGATAACAAAACAGTAAAAATCAAGCATTAACGGTGCTATTAGTCGTTTGGGGACTAAATCGGTCGTAAAAGTTTTAAAGCAACAAATTCGTTCGATTTAATGACTTCGCACTACAAGAAATTTAAAACAAATCTTTGTTCCAACGTATATAAATTATTAAAAAGTCGTAAAATTAATTTAGTCAATGACGAAAGTATTAAAATTATCGATGAATTGTTATTTAGCTAATAATAAAAAATGATTGTCAGATAAACGGAGGTTATATATAAAATAAGTAATATTAGGTACTATTAAGTAAAAAAAAAAACATAGATTTAAGAGAAAACTTAAAATATATTGCTTAAGTATACTAGGACAATTAATTATATGGTTATATCGTTCGCTATAGCCGTTAGTTTCCACTGCCGAAAACATTCACACAAAACATATTTTCCTCTCAGTTTTTTTCATAGAGAAAGATAGAGACAAATCTTGTATCGCGATAAGTTTATAGGCCAGTGGAAACTCACGGTAATACACAGTGTATTCATTAGACATGCCGAAAACAAATCCAACGGAGACTCGATCATACAGCAAACCATTAACGTGGTACTGTGTGACAATCTTTCTCTTTAAAACGTAATACATTAAACAAATAAAAAAATACTCAGTCCAGTGTGAGTTTATGATATTTGCTCTGAGAGCTTAGTCTTGGGCCTTAACCCAAGTTACTTTACAAGATATAAAACGATGAACGTCCCTAGAATATGTTAGTACAAGAGCCCGAGTGTGTTCGCTCCAGGGGCCCAGACGCGCCGTATGATGACGGCATAAATACTCGCTGTTACATCACTATCACTTAAAATAAATCATCAAGATACAACTAAATACATTTTCAATTTAATTAAATGCGACCCCATATTGGTTTATGAATGATTCATTGCGAATGAGAAAGTTCAAAAGCCTTATAAAAGAAATAAAGTCGCGAAGATCACAATAAAGCTGTCGTTTACAGTTACTGTTGCGTTCATTTTGCTCACGCGACGATGCTGTCAGTTATTTAAATTATATTAATAGTGGACCACGTGGCCCTGGACGACTAGGTTCATAGATTTTGACTAATCTTAGACAAGGTGTCGCAAACTATTTTTTTTATAAGAGAACGGGGCAAACGAGTGGCGGGAACACCGAGGTGCTCAACGTCGCCCATGGACACCTGCAACACCAGAGGAACTGCAAATGCGTTGCCGGCCTTTAAGAAAGAGATAGGCTCGCTTCCTGAAGGACCCTAAGTCGTACTGGTTTGGAAATACCGCCGAGGACAGACCGTTCCACAGCGCGGCTGTGCGTGGGAGGAAATTTCGCGAAAACCGCACTGTTTAGGAATACCAGCCATTCACGTGGTGTCGATGGTACCTGGCGGTCTGTCGTGTCGTCTGATGACGAAACTCGGCGGCAAACAGTTCTTCGGAACACTCCCCGTGATATATACGATCAAAATGCAAAGGGAACTGCCGTCCCTCCGCAAGGCCAAAGTATCAAGCCGATCGGTAAGAGCTCGGTCGTTGACGATTCGAGTCGCTCTCCGTTGTATGCGGTCAAATCTAAGAAGCTGGTATTGGGGTGCTATTTTGTATCGCCGTTTTATTATACATGTATTCATGATAAGATTAAATCTTTAAATCTCATCGTCAAGGGACAAGAAGATGTTAGCTTAAGAATACTCGGTACCGATGTGGTGACGACTTTTGGATTGGCCAACGTTCAGCAGTGAATCTGTCTAGTCTACTGTGGATATTGAAGAAATAACAGTGTATTTCTTTGTATTTGACAGAGTTGCGGTCGATTTGTTATGCCGCCGGTGCACCGATGCGCCCCGCACGCGGCCCCTCCCGCTCACCACCGCGCGGTGCTTATCGGCGACTGTCACGCAACACAACAATAAATCTTGTTGCGAACAACTCGTAAATACCTGCATTCACTCGAACCTTAGCCCGCCCTTAGGTACTAAAGACAACCTTTGCTACCTAGATCTAGTCGTTAAGTACTTGCCAGATCTAGTTTTTTACTATTAGATTATGTCAATCAAAGCTCCTCGAAAAATCAACGTCTAGAAGTTTTTTGGACCTTAATTTCTAAAACTTTGCCGAGAGTTGCTAAACTTGCCAATGTATATTTATGTTTATGAATGTTTAGTATGTAGTAGTATGTTTTAAGGATCTCACTATAGGTTTGGCACCTAAAGAAAGCAGCCTTACGGTTCTGGACTGAGACAGCGCTGAGTTACTAGTACCTACGCGAGGTTGAGAAATCGATTTGATATCATCAAATTTTAAGATCAATCGTAGTAGACCAAAAAATGTAATATTTAAGAAAAAACACGATATTATCTTTAAGATTAAGCGAGTGCCCTAAGTCAATTTTGTCGCGTTTGCTAACTCTACTTTTAACCCTTCATACGACGTCCAAGGGAGACAGGTCATATTTTATAAGTTTGCCGTAAAAAATTACATGTAGCAGTCCTCGGTCAAATTATCTATAACTCATTTACGGACGAAGCACATCACTAATTAAAGTTAAGTTGTTTGTGCATCGGAACTGCACGTTTAATTAATTCCAAACAGGACCCCGAGCTCGTCGTAAAAGCGCCATAAAACTGACCTTCAGCGATTCGATTCCCAAGTCTGTCTCCGGGCTACGCAGACCGCGTGTTGCACTTTAATCTATAGTAAATCATGTAAAATAGTTTGATACACCATAAAGATTTTATTACCCCAACCGGCGTCCCTTCATTCTCATTTCTAGACTAAAACAGATTTGAAGTGTGTGTTTTAGTCTCTTCCATTAGTTTAGTTTAGTATCCTTCATCCATAAAGCATCCATAACTGTCTACTGAAATAGAGTTACTTTTGGGTAACCTCTACACAAGTAAATAACTTATATTCCTAGTCTTTTCAACCAATAGTATTTCACTGCTGGACGTAGGCTTGTTCCATTGATAGCCACAAAGATCGGTCCCACGACGTACCTTATTGATCGGACTCTCGCACCTTGGCCAGAACGTCGGTCCATCTCGTAGACCTACGCTAAGCCGACCTGTATGTGGCCACCATTCCAGGACCTTTCTGGTATAAAAACAAAAACAACTTTGTTTCGTCTATTAAACTTTAAATACCAAAAATAAATTCAATGTTGATTATTTAATAGAGTATCTCTCAAAGCGAGAATTATTCTCGGCATCGTACGACATCAACTATTGTATTATGAACTTTATCACATAGTAATGAAGTATCAAAGTTCTTAAGCTATTATAAACCCAACAACAACTTAAATGACTTTTTTATCATGTAAAGGCAAGTTAAGATGTTTGAAGGCAGTTTTCGAGGCATACACTATGATGACTTATGAACCAAAAAAATGAGAAGTTATACGGGTTCGCTAAGAATGCTATGACATTGTGGGAACAACCTTATGGCCAATATTCGTTCAGTGCTGGACGTAGGCCTCGTAAAACTACACGAAGATTTCAATTACCTACAACCGCAGATTTCTTAAATTTTCTAATTGATAATACTTAAGGTACTTTAAGAAATCTTCGAAGGCATCAGGTAAATGGTTACTTCCTTTCCCCCTTAATCTTGTAAAAATGAGACGTTGTACAATACACATAAGATATTAATATTTTTAAAATCTTTTCTAAGTAACGAGAAAGCAATTTGTGTTTATCTTTAAATACGATCTGAGCGGCGCAGCGACGGAGAGGATTCTTAAGTTATCGCACAAAAAGGCAAATCTATCGAAACTAGAAAGCACCGTTTTGTTACGTTCTATTAAATTAAGCTAGAGACGAGCGAGGCTCGAGACCGCGCTTCATAAGCCACGTGATCTTATAAAGACCCAAAAATAATACAATTTTTATTGTATTAATTCCGTTTCGAGTCATAAGTAATCCATTTACTATCATCGTTACCACTCACACACATACAGCTTTGTTACAGAACCTATAGAACAAATTCCAATATTTATTTAAAGTAATCCTAATCTTCAACTCGACTTATAATATCTGTAAACACTCTGTAGGCGAAGGCATATCGATGACATACAATACGGGGAATCAAAGGTAACCAGCAAACATACATAAATGTGAGAGGTAGGTATGACAAAAACGTGCTTAATATTTTTTTTTATATACATGACATATTATAAGCCTCGTTGCGTGTCACCAGTCTCTGCAGCCGGGCGGGCACATCACTAACCGGGCTCTCCTAAAAGTCGTGAAACGAGCGATCGGCGCGAACAAAAGATAAATTTGTTGTATCTATCGATTATGATACGATAGAGATTTCTTTGCGGTTAACAAAGCGTTTTCGTATCAAATCACACAATTAGAAGTGATCGGCTGCGCTCTGTCGGACGCTTTGTCGGCGCGCCTGTCATTGCATCTGTTGCGCTCCACCACGAGCCGAGAGATTCGTCCCTTTTTATTCCTATAACATTAGACAATTGCGCCAGTCCAATTTCTTTAACTAATCATTTCTAATAGTTTGAAATGGTGTATATCAAGATGCAGCGGTATGTAGTTGCAGGTGGGATGCAAACCTTATGCACGAAAGTTAAATTTCCGTTATTCATGTACAGTATCCACCATACCACATAAACGCGGTAAAGCTAAACACAAAGAAGATTTGCCTACTGTATCTGTTATCACAATATTTATGAAAACCTATTGTCGCCTTTATTACACGCTTAGCTTAATTTTTTATTCGTATACGTTAATCCACATCTTCATATCATAAAATTTGACTACTGTGTCACTGAAAACAGAATATATTAAAAATAATATTTGATTATGATTGTGATCAATTTTCATTTAATCATAACATTATTGCAGTTAAAATGAAAAGTACCTATTTATTATTTTGAATCAAAACTTTTAAAGTGACAAACGGAAGAAAGCTCCAGTGTTTGGCAACGCAGGGCATGGACAAGCGCTGTCGACTCAAAGGAATTAGAATGATCGACGCGTCGAGCGTGACCGGCACTTCGGTGGAGGGACAACGTGATAGCGGCGTGATAACGTAACTCATCTCGTGCTTAATTAGCTCGTCCGCAGCCTGGATGATCACCAGTGACCGGACCCTGAGTAAAGTGCACGAGGGAAGTACTGAAAGAATCAATGAGAACGTTGTAAAGTAATACCAATTATTTTAATATAATTTTAGTATTATAATCCAATAATATTTTCTAGGATAAAGTGATAAGCATACGCATACGCTTTGTCTGATCTTGAAATAACATTTAATTTAAACTTGATTTAGGTAAGTTATACGTATTAATGTTTGTAAGACAAGTCAATCGAGTCTACCTACCCCTATGGGTTATGGGCGTGAGCGCATATTATTATTACATAAGCACGTTACGAAATTATTCGATGTTTATTCAATTACTTAAGTGGATTAGTGTCCTAAAGTGAACACTTAACCTCATCCTTGCATTAGGTGTTCAAGCATTCCGCTAAACAAAGTTCGAATTCTTCAACATTGTCATCTATAAGATTTGTAACTTTATCTTAGTATCAAAATTCTATACCATCTGTTTCATTAAGCTTTCATATAATCGGCTTTCAAATGAACCAGCAATTAAAAAAGAATGGTCGATAGTCGGCCATGTCCGCAGTGATATCCCATTGACAGTGTCTAATTTATATTATTCAGTTATTACAATAGTTTATTTTGTTATAATTAAAACTGTTGTGCAACGCAGCCCCTACCATGATTTACTGTTGAACACAATGTAATATTTTATCTCACCTCATTTTTTTAAAAGCTTGAAGATATTTTTATTTGAATCTTGTTTCTAAGTTTCTGTATTGTATTAATTAGTATATCCAATTATTTTACTAATATTTTAAATGCGAAAGTTTTGATGTATGGATGTTTGTTACTCTTTCACGAAAAAACTACTCAATGAATTTTAATGAAAGTTTACAATAATATAGCTTATATATCAGAATAACATATATGCTATAATTTATAAAGATATTGTATGAATTGTCCAAAATATAAAGATAAGTGTCAAGTAAGAAGGAAAAAATATGCGACCTATGCGGTCAATCATAATAGGGTTTAGCTTAGGCTAGAAAATCGTCGTTAATTTAAATTGCACGGCGGGTGAGACCGCAGGGCACAGCTAGTAATTTACCTTACTACCGCTAATATTGGTAATTATGATGTTTATAAATATCAAAGAATCCTCGTCTATTTCCAAATTTCTTTTAGTTTTATATTAAATATTAGAATATATGATATCGTAATGCCAAACAAAACCAAACGAAATTTCATTATTTTGCAGACCTGATGAACTGTTAAACTTAAATTTGAATATTTTTATCGAAAACATTACATTTTTATCCACAACATAGCTATTGTTTAATTTAACTTTACTCACACAAGCTTCTAAATGAAGTCATGTGTCCTGGTTTGGCCTTGCCTCGATTTTTTTTTATAGAAACTGTCAAACCGCCTATCTTAGTTTCGTTATATATGTTTGCACTAACAACTTTTACACTAACAAATCGTCAACTCGCCTAAGCGGATGAAACTCGATCGTAAAACAAACAGTCCGGTCGAGAACAAATAGTAACTCGGCGGGTCGGTGCTCGCTCGGTCAAACGGCACGTCTTCACGAAACAGCACCGTCATTATTATTGTATCAGGACGTCGAGCGATCGCCTCGGAGTCGACACGTCTGCATTCTCTATGATGTTTGTGTTGTGCTAATCGCTTTCAGGGCTCGATATCAAGCGGTGTCTCTGTGACTGTTGCGACACATCCTAATCATTTTGTTAACCAACTTAATTAATGTAACGGTGTCCTCGCGCGGAGGCCACTAGATATAGCGGGAGTCTATGTGGCTTCGAGTCGATAGATCGAAATAAGTTCGGGTATTACCTCGATCTGACCTTTAATCGACATGTTCTCCTAGTAGCCGTTTACACATCCTGACGTTAAAAATGAATGGTACTAGATTATTTAAAGTCGTGTTGGATCAAAATACTGGATTTCTTTTAAAACATAAACTCAATAGCGTACAGCCGTACTTGCCATAAGCCTGTTGAATGTTGTAAGTAGTTTGAAGATTTTTCGTAATATTTCTTAGCGCTTTAAGAATTAATAGGTTTCCCTTTGAATTCCTAAAAACTTTTTGTATTAAAAATGTTCCATATAATATTACTTTGACCTTCATCTATTTATTTTTATCTATCTGTGTAGATAGTGCTCACAAAGAGACTAGAGGAAGAGGACTGAAATTAGGCTTCCGGCACCTCACTCGTCAGACGAAACGCAGAATACTCCTACTTCACCCGTCTTCTGTGAGGTCGTGGTATTTCACCGGTCGAGCCGGCCCATTCGTGCAACAGATGATGTTGTTGCGATCTCTACCACTGTAGTCTCCTCTCAAGTTCTGTATCCACGTCCCTCTCTCTTCCCTTTAAAAACTGGAACTGATTACTTTTCTTTAGGCTGGCTGAAGTCAGCACAGGCCTGTATATCGTAGAGGATTTTTTAACTAAATTAAACTGCTAAAATCTTTCATTTAGATTTTTTAATATTCATAAAATCACTGACAAAAACGTGACAGTAATATATCCTATCTGTATTTACAATCTTCGATGACAACTGCGTGTTATCGCTTGTATAAAAACATATTCGGAACTTAGATTGTTATGATAAGTTAGCAAAGCTAGTGCGCCAGTAGTTGTGTAATTTGTCCAAGACAAACACTCGGTCGGTGCGTGTGGAGCGCGGCGGAGGGCCGTCGCCGCGCCGTGACTTGCGGAAACAACGCGCCCTGTTGAACGCCACGGTGACCAACTATCACGCAGGACACTCAGTATTGTTATCCAATATTAATATTTTTTTTATTTATCTAGTTAAATACGCTATAGTTACGTAAATGGAATTAAATGGATGACAAAGACATTGTTAAATAGATAAAATTGAATGAAAATAGAAGCTATAATTAAAATGGTCGTAAATTCCATGCAGACGACTAGTAGTGGATTTTACTTCTTGCAAACTTGTGTTACCTGATATTTTACTAAAATTATGTGAACTGAGTGCTCCAAGCTGTGGAACATCAGCGCATGCGCTCTCAGTCGATACCTAACTTTAGACCCGCTTTTTCATTTTAGATGATATACATTAGTTAGCTATGCCAGTGAGCGGTTGAACATTGATGAGGAACTTAAATGTATCGATAAAAATTGTACTAATAAAAATTTACACAATTTTATAAACACTAATAAATATGTCAAAGATAAATTTAAATTAGGAAACATTTTTTTATAGTTTGATTTTTTATAAAGTAGAAAACTAGTTTATCAGAAAGCGACAAACTAAATCTGGAATGTCTCGCATTATCTAGCGTAAAAGATGGTCACAGGACACACAGCGCGGCGGCTAAGTGACGATGATCGACAAAAAGGGATGAAGTGCGATTTTATTAACAGCTTTCATCAATGTACAAAAAAATAGCGTTGAATGCGTATAACAAATGATGTTGTTTGCAGCAGAAAAGGCTCCGGCGCGAGGAAAATGGGCCCCGGCCGGCGCGGCGATGTATCACCCGGTGGATCCATTCGGTTTCCACTTACAAACCTATTGACGCGAGGTGACGACGCCTTTTCGCTTTGACGTCGGCACTTTTTTCTAGATCTGCCATAGACGTTACAAAGAATCATAATTATTATAAAAATCTCTTTGTGTATTGACGTCTATTTGCAACATACGAATAGAATAATGTATACGTAATATAGTGAACGAGATACGTTCGAAGACGAATTGGAGCTTCGAGAATGAAAACATTGGACGATCTTTAATACCACGTTGTATATATATTTTTTGGGTTTTGGTTTGTTACATCGCATTTTCTTATTTTCTTCTTAACCTTGATAATGGTCCATATACAGCGAATATCCAAGAAAAGCGTTTTTTATTACATAATATGTTCAAATCACCAAAAATCGCTTCACTTCCAAAAAAGATGAGGGAAAACATCATGAGGAATCCGGCATGTCTTGGAACCACCAAATTCGAACACGTGCGACATCCACTCACTCGCAGTGGACCAGCGTGGTGGATTACGGCCCTCCCTCAGAGAAGAGGCTTGTGTCCCTGCAGCGGGGAAACATACTAAAAAAGGCTTATTTATTATTTATTAAACACTTCCGCTGTACACTTTGTAGTATAATCATCATAGATCTGTCCTTGTCACTCTTTACAACTATAAAACCTTTTTAAATTTATAACAAAAGGGGTAAATATAATAAACAATCAAAGTTTATAAGTTGTCATGTCGGTGGGCACACGGCGAGCGCGCGCGGAATGCGCTGACTCAGCGCTAGTCAGCCACTCGGCCCCTTCCGAATCTCGGATTAGTTCCGAGTGCGACGATTAGCTCAAGAGGAATATTGCCGTTTTAGCAAACACTAGACGATGTTATTACTTTATTGCTGCAAATAGGCTTTTGAGGTTAATTGATATCGATATAAATAACACATACAGTCAACCTTAATGGGTAAGAATCCTCTAGATATCTCCAGAAATTTCAAATATTTAAATGAGATCTACCAATGAAGAGGAAAGAACGCCTTAAAACGTTTTTCGGTCACTTTTTGAGATGAGTTGTTGCTACGTTGATCAATTGACATACAGACAGTCAACGATAATGTTCAGAATAGGTTTAGTTATATGTCTAGTATTTGTATATTTTGATTGTCAATACCTGATAAAGTATAGTTTTGAGACTGTGACAAATTAATAATGTCGTCTCAAAGTCGAATGTTTAACTTATACACGCACGGTTTCTGTAAGGTTTGTCAAATGCTTATTCAACTAACACTCCTGTTAAGTTAAATTCAATTTCTAGTAATTCTAAACGAAATCTGATCGGACATTTGAAAGCTAGCTAAATTCTTACGTTAATAAGCCTTTCAGAAACCGAACGCCAGTGTTATAAATATATTAACAAAATCACCAAACCAAATTGATAAGCAGCCATTAATTATGACAGAGTATTTGGAAATATGATCAATAAAATGTTTTAGTATCGATCGCTGTCAATGAGCAGCGAACTTTCCTAATGAAATATTATCATAAAGCGTCAATTAACCGCGATACAAATCATGGCAGTGAGGAATTCATTAAGAATCAACTTTTTATTTACATATCACAGCATCTGCCTGTACAGTTCCAAACATAACTTATGTCAAACGTAACACAATTTCTACATAGCCTATTATTAATATGGGATAATAAAGGACAAGGTGATCGAATAATACGAACGGAAAATTTACCTAAGAGCTGTCAAATGTCAGATCAAATGTCATTATAGTTGCTAGAAGGATGATCATCGCCTCTGACACTCATGTTAACTTGAACGGAGTGTTAGTTGAATAAAATTTTGATAAAACATTCAGAAACCGGGCGATTGTATCA
This sequence comes from Papilio glaucus, assembly GCA_000931545.1. NCBI lineage: Eukaryota > Metazoa > Arthropoda > Insecta > Lepidoptera > Papilionidae > Papilio > Papilio glaucus. The sequence continues at coordinate 306,828 of JWHW01001433.1, forward strand.
TAAACGTGTTAATGGCCAAAGGAAACGGTAAGGTGTCCTGTTTTGCCAATAATTACAGTAAACTTATTAAAAACAAAACAAAAAATAAGTTAATTAATAATTATAGTGATTGATTATTTATTACATACATACCTACTGTATGACAAGATTAAAAATAAATAAATATGTCTATGTTTAATGACTCAAAAATAACATATAATTCACAACATGCAAGAAAAATACTAAGTGAAATAAAAAATGTATGATTTTTCTCAAATATATATTTAACATTATTACAAAATGATGTAGTTGAAAATAAATAAAAAAAAAAAAACATATATTATTTAACTACCACAACATTAACTGCATAATCCAGGCATCCCAGAATAGCGACGACCACTGGGGTTCTGATATCTTCCACAATATCTTGCCTAATCAAAATACCTCTGTTCCGATCTCCCACGGCTCAGTTCAGGGAGTTCTGCATTAGTATTGTTGTCATCGAAACGCCAATCGCCCGCAACGAGATTCCATTCCATTAAAAATGTAAGAAAGCGACGATGTGCCGGAGCGATTAAGTTTCCAACGGCATCGCGATATGATGTCACTTATAAAATTTTAACGTCTCGTCCTCTTCAAATCGTAAAATGTTAATTTCACGAGCGATATTGTCAGATTGAACATCATATATTCAAAATGACTGCTTAAGACACATACAATCACGCCCGTGGCTTGGTTGAAGGGGACGGACAGAAATTTCATACAAACAATCTTGGATCTTCTTGAATCTTGAATATTTAACACAGGATGGACTAGTCCGCTAATGATTCAAGTGAATAATGCACCTGTTCGTGACAATTCGAGAATTCTGACGTAGTGTCCACTTATATGGACTAGCAACAAGAGAAATACCAGACACAGGTTGAAAATAAAATCAAGCACTCAGAGATTGACTTAAAAATTGAAATTTTGTGCGTTGAGATAATTTGTAGAGAGGTCCTGCGCTATGAAGGTTAATTCACTTTGATTTCAAAATAGAAGACAATCGCCTTCGACCAATTTACTAATAGCTTTTATTATTATTAACCCACAAGGGCTAAGAGATATTAATGAAACGGCAGTAGTTCACAGAAAGTACCCGGGGGCACGCACTAGCATGATGACGTCACGACAACTTATAATAACACCGGATATGACGGTAAGTGACCGCATCGCAACTTGTGTCGCCTAGTGTTCCGGCTCACGAACACATTTCATGATTAAATTCATTCACTTAGACCATTAAACTTCATTCAATTTCATTATATTGCAAAAGAACTGTATGTAATGGATTTGAGCAGTACATACTTCTCAAATACCGTTCGTTTCATAATAAACAAATAAAATATTTAAACGAATTTATTCATGTTTGCTGGATGGTAGCACCAACAGTTATCTAAGGGAAATTACTTATTGTTATTGATTGATTCCTCACTCCTCTTTTTTGTAAAGAAAACCACCTGGTGTAATGGTAGTGCCTTAGCTGGAGAGACATTAGCCACCGAACTACATGATGGTTACGAAGGCGGACTAAGTAACCAATGTTTAGTACTTTAAGTTAATTATAACTTAAAGGGAAGTATGAATATCTATGTTATATGTAAGTTATAACTTAATTCATTTCAAGTACCGTTAAGATTTGTTTCGCACGCTTTCACACATCATTCTGCAAACAGATTGACACACTTTGGGAAAAGATAATTACAGTACGAAGTAACTTCATTACGAACGAAGTTGCATTCGATTTATAAATAAATATTTTTACGTCCACAAGAAGATAAGTAAAGGGTAAAAGTAGAACAAAATCAATAAAGTAAGTAAAAGGTTGTGTTGATGGATATGAAAACGAAGTCTGTGTGTTCAGTTCAGTTGGTTAAGCCTTAATCATGCTACGAAAGACCATGTAGTTCCTAAATCGTCATTGGTC
>JWHW01001433.1:309330-329546 GCA_000931545.1 Papilio glaucus
GGCAATTAATTATTGTTATTGATTGATTCCTCACTCCTCTTTTTTGTAAAGAAAACCACCTGGTGTAATGATAGTGCCTTAGCTTGAGAGACATTAGCCACCGAACATGATGGTTACGAAGGCGGACTTAGTAACCAATGTTTAGTACTTTAAGTTAATTATAACACACGTATTAAATACTTAAAGGGAAGTATGAATATCTATGTTTATGTAATTTATAACTTCATGCATTTCAAGTACCGTTAAGATTTGTTTCGCACGCTTTCACACATCATTCTGCAAACAGATTAACACACTTTGGGAAAAGATAATTACAGTACGAAGTAACTTCATTACGTACGAAGTAGCATTCGATTTATAAATAAATATTTTTACTTCCACAAGAGGATAAGTAAAGGGTAAAAGTAAAACAAAGTCAAAAAAGTCAGTAAAAGGTTCTGTTGATGGATATGAAATCTAAGTCTGTGTGTTCAGTTCAGTTAGTTAAGCCTTAATCATGCTACGGAAGACCATGTAGTTCCTAAATCGTCATTGGTCACTGGACATGGTAAACAGGCAGTTGAACGTTTCATAGTATTGTGCAGTAACATTGAACATCATGATATCGAGCATGTTAATGTTTCTAAGCAGTAAATTAACTTTGTTAACATTGGTTTCGGATTTTCCGCAAAATTATCAGCGCGGTGTACGAGCTTCGGGCGCGGGAGGGGTGCGGCGAGCGCGGGAGGGGAGGAGACACGTCCTGATTGACGCGCAGATATTGTTTTGTAAAACGCCGACAGGAACAGATTTGTCCCTACCATTGGCATCGACTGACCACGGAACTCGATACTAAATTGGATTGAGAATATCTACAAGTGAAGAATTTAAAAACAAAAGTTTAAAAATTTAGCTTTTTTTAATATGAAAGACAGAGATATCAATTTTATCAGGTTTTCTCCCACCCGGATTGATAATTGCCTATCTGATTGTCTGCAAGAATACTTTAAAAATTACACTATAATCACAATTTAATCGCGTTAAAGCCTTGTATTAGGGAATTGGGCCTGTTCTAACGGTATCAGATCACCATCAAGTGGGGTTGTCGTCAAATCTTGACAAAGTCGAGTATTAGTACTATGGTAGGGGCCGCGCTGTTCATACGCGGCGCTTCGCTACTGAATTTCGGGCGTCCATCGAAAATAGTTAATTTGGCTGTCGGTGGTGCGGCAGCAGGCAACGGCCGATGTTTTGACGCTGACAGCAACTCAGTCCGCGTCCACTGCAACCATTTCCGCTGCTATTGTTGCTCTTACACAACATTCATTGTTAACGCACATAATATTTGTATGTTACCTGCTCCTTTGGTTCCATGTTTGGTGGCACATTTAAAATGTTTGCATGCAATCTCGACAGGATTCGAACTGCATACAGGTTAAGATTGGGCGTGCGGGGACACCGTCCACACGGCCGACAGATGCGGGCGCGCTTTGCACAGCGATCATTGAAAGGTCTCCATTGAAATTCACACTGTAGCCGCGTCGCGCGGCCGCGCTGCGATTTGCATGCCGGCAAAGGTCAACACTGCAATTATTTCCCATGTCGATATACGCTATAAAACAACTGACGATAAACGGCCTTTCATAGCTTACGACATGCCAACGATTATTTTCTAATATAAAATAACAAATATCTTCATTTAAATAACAAATTACTTTCTACCCTAGTGATTACACAACTAATTGATTGATTAAATAAAATAACGCCCGGTTTATGGAAGGATGTTAAAAGGAAAAATAACTAATGCTACATAGCTGTCAGAAGGCCGATGAAAATGTCATTTGAGTTGCTAGAAGCCTTTTTTTTATTCTAGAAACTGAAATTTATTTGGCATGTCCGTTAACTTGACAAGAGTTTTAGTAGATTAAAATTTTGATAAACCTATCAAAAACAGGGCGTGGGATTTTATTTTGGATTTAAGTCGAGTACAGACGAACAGTAAAAGGTTAAACTTGATAACAAAATAATGATTACCGATCATCGGAATAATTAATACAGAAGTTTAATGAAAATAAAATGTAATACATTTTGAGTAATTTCAAAAACGATCACATTATGACAGGAAAACTATTTAATATTGTTTTCATTCAAAACACCCATAGTAAAGGACGTATCGTAGTCGTATCGTGAGATGATAAAGTATCACAGTCGAGCGTGCCAATAAATAGGAACATATCAATCACCTAGAAGGAACACTCGCCTGATACATAATTACACGAAGTTTCACGCAGGGTTGTAAAAATGTCGGCGCAGCGGATATTTACGAAGGAACAATGCCGACGTTGAAATGGTTTTTCAATATTTAAATAGCCTATTATTGTTTTGAAAGGCAACATTTGTGAGGTGCCAAGTTTATAACGCTCGCACTCGTTAAAACACGCGCCGTGTCGCGAACTGTGACCGGTGCGAGTGATAAATAGAAAAAAATACGCTTTCACGACTTTATTGTCCTTTTAGGGTGGTTAGGGATAATTTATATATTTCGTATTAGCTAATGCGCATTTGCATTTCAATGTACCTAGTCAAATTATAAACTGGCAAAGTTCACAATCGGTTGGTGACATTTTTGCTCAACACGATATACACATATGTATGAATACGATGTATATAAGGTGACAAGTACATAACTAGTAAGACAGATATTCACAGTGTAGTGGATAAGCGAATGACGGTCTTATTGCTAAGATTACGGTTCAACATACAATTGCATAAATTGCCTACTGCGCTTAAATAACGGACTTTTATGTTGCCTTCAATATTGCGAACGATCACGTCATTATTGTAGATACCTTCATGTATTACAGAACTGTCATAATACAGTAGACACTAGAATCTGAGACAGAACATCAATACAAGCATCGAAGCTGAAAATCCCATAATTAGTAGCCGTGCGTTTGTCCGTCCGTGTCGACCGCGAGCGCGGACACTTTTTATCTAGACTGAATCCAATCAATCCGCATCACGGCCGCGTCTCGTTTTGATTGACACACGGACAGACGGCTCGGTTGATTCAATATAATTACGATGCATATTTTACAGCATACCATTGTCTTCGATTTCAATCCTATTGACCTCTATTATATGACGCAAAAGTATCAATTTAGCTTATTAGAAACGAAAACATATGTTTGTAAGTTTACTCAGGTCGATGCTAAAATATTTTTATCGTAGCAAAATCAGTACATTTGGCAAATAGGACGTATAGAGTATAGACTGGATCGCTGCAAACCAGATCATTTATAGTACAAGGGTAATACAAATGTTAAATGGTAGATTTAAAGGTTGAAAGTTATGCATAAGTTATCTGGCAGAGAGTTTTGCTTGTCTGTATTCATGTTGGCGGCTGATCACAAGATAATTTATGCATGACAATATCAGAGTCCTAGATTATCTCATGTGAAATCAACTAAAAATCTAGCTGTATTACTTCGCCAGTCATAAAGGAAGGGGATTCTGATACTCGTTTTAACTTAACTCCGAGGAAACAGTTAAACGAAGAACACAGTTTATGCAGTTAGAGGAAAGCTGTTAGACCGAAAATGACTCCTCATCCAGACGAATAGGACAAGTGTGACAGTCAAGAGGAACACCGCTCGTTCTTAAACTCTTCGATAGGAGGCATAGACTGTCCTTGTTTTTGATATATAGATAACTGTTTCTCGTACAAAGATGGTGAGTAACCCTCAGTTTGCGGTCTCATGGCACAAAGTTAAACCCATGCAAATACAGATAGAAATCTTAATCAATTGAAAGTCAATCATATCTGACACATTAGCAACGTAATGTGACGGCCAAACGAGCGAGCGAAACAATACCAGCTAATCAACATCGACAACAGATACGTGAACAAAAAGCCATATTAATTTACACACACACACGCACACAAACATACACACACGCGGCAGCCGCCACCGCGTCGTCCGGCTGATTGATACGATGATTGAGTGACAGGTGACGCGGCTGTCGCGCGCCGTAATGAGCAAATAGGTCGATATTCGCACCAACTCGACACCGGCACAAGACTGTTTTTATGCAGGAATATATTACAAAACGTATAACTGAATTTATAATAATTATAAAACTAGAATGCAGTAGATATTACTAACCGCGAGTACACATATAGATGAGTAATTGTATCACAACGATCAGGACCAAGCGATTTACATTGGTAGTGAGCGGTTGTAGATTCTTCATTGAAAGCTGAATAAATGTCTAACCAGGACCTTAAGAGGCCTTTAATAAACGGTGGATACCTGTCTTTCACAAAGGCTATGTTCTAGAAAGTTTGTTAAATGCATCTATGGGTAGCTGATGAACGTAGCATCAGGTGAACGGCTTGTATGCTTCTTGCATAAAAAGCACAAAATTTAAGTTACACTTTTTATTATATTCAAATAACACAAGACACACGAACAAGGTACACCACTACAAAAAATATTGAAAATTTCCATTTTTAACAGGTGTTGGCGCTGCAGGTGCAGAATGTGTCAACTGAACACGTTCCTTAGGTTTGATTTATACTTGATAGGGACGCACGTGTTGCTTTTACAAAACTGTTTTTAAAACATGCTCCTAACAATATTTACTTTTTGATGGTAACAAATTGATTAGTAAAGGGCTCGTATGTATAGACATTTATCAGTGCAAATCCGGTTACTTTTGAAGCATGTATAATTTTACAGTGTCTCGAGTTACAGAATAGCAATTACTATACGATTTTCAGAAGCTAATTTAATGTTGAAATAAGTGGAAGAAGGAGGCCTTATTTCAGTCCTCTTCCCCTTCCCATCCTTTCCTCATAAGGATAGGATGGGAACGGGAAGAGGATTGGACGGAGAGGGGGTTAACAGGGAAAAGGAAATATCCTTATTGCTGTCTATCCTTCTCTATTCATTAAAGGTAGGCAACGCATCTGCGACACATTTGCTTGTTGCGGATGTCTATGGGTAGCGCTCACTTAACATCAGGTGAACTACTTGCTCGTTTGCCCTTCCATAAAAAAAAATAGAGGTCTCTTTGATTTCTCTTTGTGAGCTTTTAGGCTTATCTAGTTCTAAAATATCGACGTTATGCAGGGTCGTACGCAACAAGATGGATGGACGATTTGTCAAGGTTTCTGTTGGAAAGCAGCAAAGGATCGATCTCTAGAGCCGCTCATGGAAGCCTGTCGTCCAGCAGTAACATCTCTCGGCTGGCAGTGATGACCTTCAGGGGCTCAAGCTCCTTTCCCCTTAGCCCCACTACCAAAAGTCAAATCTTGATCCGCCACTGCTGTCTAAGGTCACTGGAAACAAGGTGATGAAAGTCCAGGGGAACAAAGTTACACTTATGTGACTATCGAATAAAACTTTGGAGACCCTAAATCCAGGAAAGAACTTTAAAGGGTCAGTAACTGGATGGAACACTGGACACCTAAACAACTTTATCTACCATCTAACCACTCGATTATCCCTGTAGTCAACTGACAAACACATCTTCACTTATCATGTGCATATGATTTGTTGTAGCTAATATCTTTAACATAAGTGCTCTGTGGATTTATGTGAGTGCATCGTAATTATGCGTCTCTGCGACCTCGCCGCTCTGGCAATCGAACGCATACAGCCTTAAAACATAACACAAAGCACACGACTAGATTTAAAACCTGCATGCACAACAGACTTACAACAAAACGTTAGAAACGGATGTAATCACATTATTTTCAATAATCCACAATCACAATTAACAGTGGTAGACAACATCTGTAGCACGAAGAATGGGCCCGCTCGACCGGTGAAATGAAGCATCCTCACTTAAGACCGGCGTGAAGTAGAAGTATTCTGCGTTTCGTCTGATGAGTTAAGTGCTGAAGGCCTCTAATTCTAGTCCTCTTCCCCTTCCCATCCTTTTCTAATAAGGAAAGAGAAATTGACGGAGGAGGAAAAGGAAATATCGTTTATTCTATTTATCTTTCCATTTCCATTAAAGGTAAGAATAGCATCTGCAACGTGTTTGGTAGTTGCAAATGTCTACACCGGTTTAAGATCGGGTAAACCACTGGTATGTTCGTCACATTCTTTAAAAATATATCACATATATACAACGTGTACCGAATTGCATGAAACCCGCGTGGAATGCGACATCCAGGCGCGTTCACGTCTCACCTCCACGTGTGAGCCACTGTTTGTTCAGCTCGCGACCAAACTATTGCTGCATTCGTTAGTCGACGTTAGATTATTTCACGATATAGACTTTCTTGTGAACCGTACAGGCAAGCCGCTATGACATTCTCGGTCTTATGTTTGCACGAATAGTATGAAGATGTACGCTTGTCAAATTTTAGAACTAATAACTATACGTATTTGTTATAATTAATAAATAATAATAATAAATCAGCCTTTTTTTAGTATGTTAACCCATTCGTCACTAAGGCAGCGCGAACAAACTTGGGCTTACATTCACCTCTTAACAGATCAATGACTACATACATCATTTTAATGTTGATGAGCCCCCTAAACAATCTTATGTATTTGTAAATGTTGTGAAAGCCAGTAATAACGCACCTGAAATTTATATTTTTTCAAATATTTTAAATTAAAAAATATGTACATGAAGCTATTAATTAACATAATTTAGTTATTTTTTTGCATGTTTAATTTTCACTATCTTCGTTGATATTCTTTTATTGTTATATTGAAGCTGCAATTTTCGTTGTAGTTATTTGCCGCTTAGTTTTTATCGTTTATTTTTCTGCTGTTTTGTTCACAAACAGTTTTAAGTTCTTTTTGTCGTTGTATTTAATTGAGTTGGCACTCACCAAGCTTATTAACATAGTATGTGTTTCAATTGCCTAAAGTCCATCTTGTTGGTGTAACATAATTAAATAAATAAATGCTTCCCTAACGCAGGTACACAGACCTCCTCTCCGAGCGAAGGGGCCGTAATCCACCACGCTGGCGTAGCACTGGTTGGTGGATGTCACATGTCTTCGAATTTGGTGGTTCTAAGACATGCCGGTTTCATCACGATGTTTTCCTTCGTCGTTTTTGGAGCAGTAGTGATAAAATAAATTACACAAGTAAACCGCCTCCCTGAGTTCGAACCCGCGACCTAAAGTATTTATGTCGGGGCCTACAGCACTGCTCCTAATAGTAAATATAATACCGTATAAATATATTTATGATATGATTCTTAAAATGAAAGAAATTGAGATCACATCCACACCGAAGTGCCCTTCAATGTTAAAGAAGAAAACTTGATAAGGCTAGAACTCCGTAGGATATTACTGTTCTGCGTTGGTTTGAAGAGAGAGGGCCGGAGGCACAATCCTCCTTTCTATCCATCCCATCCACTGTTCTATAAGAGGGTTGGCAAATCATCTGCAACACATTTAGTTGTGATGATTTCGTAACGTTAAAATTATGCATGTCGATAATAAAATGATGAGATGAACCGACATTTTGCAGGTTAACAGGTCAAATGTTAGGTCACGTTACTAAGTTATCGTTTTCCCGCGGAGCCACCTGCGCGGCTGACGCGCGGCTGACTCGCGGCCGCGGCAGATATTATCGCAAGTCAGATAATATAAACGTAGATCGGTAAAAATTACCACACTGTTGCCGATGTAGGGAGATCGGTATCCGATACTTATGAAACCAAAGTTTCAATACTTAAAATTCAAATAGATGGTGAATAATTAATTTATATGTTTTTGTCAATAAATAATATTAATTAAAAAACAAGTGCGAGTCGGACTCGAGCACTAAAGGTTCCGTATTATTATTTATAAAAAAAAAAAACAAGTTGTTTATTGTTGTTGTTGTTGTATTGTAGGGGGTTCTCCCCTTAAATATTCCTTTTATTGTATTTTTTATTATTTGTTGTTAGAGCAGCAACAGAAATACGTCATCTGTGAACATTTCAACTGTCTATCACGGTTCGTGAGATACAGCCTGGTGACGGACGAACAGACGGACAGCGGAGTCTTAATCTTAGTCTATAGGTCCCGTGTTACCCTTTGGTTACGGAACCCTAAAAAAAGAATTAGATTAAGATTGTTCACAAATCAAACTACACAAACTCATTTTTTTAATCGACCTCTTTCTTTGAACAAATGTCAAAACTGAAGAAAAGCGACAAACCAAATGGAATATAGACACCTTGTTAGTGTGATAAACTGGTTTTGATACTTGAATTAAATTAAAATATTTTCTAGTAAATCTCTCAACAAATGTTCGTTAATTTAAACGATCATATTTTAATGATATTTACATTATTCTTAGCTGTAACAGGTTTGACACGACACTTCAACAAACAAATGTTGAGACACAATATATATTAGCAATTGTTGTATGTTTAATGATGTTATAGAATTGTTTTTTCAATAAAATATATCAGCAATACTACATGTTGTGAATAAGACATACAACATACAACTTGTGCTTATCTACAACAAACCTAGAAAATACGGCTTCTGAGATGGAACCTGTTTTTTTTACGGTTTATTTAGATTTTCGTGCGAATATCTCTAGTCGACTTTAATCTTTCTATTATTCTGGAATGATCTATATTTGCTAATTGTATTAAGAAGCAGAGAGAAACACAGAGAAGATGGTGTTTGCAACTAGTTAGTTAATAATGTGTACATGAAACATGAAATGCCTTAGGTTCTCACCAAACAACCAATCGAGCGGCCTTCAATCGACTAGGCAACAGATAACGCACTCGCGGCATCATCTTTACAACTCATTAGACGTGTCGATCCCCCCTTTCCTCTCCACGCTCCCCTTCCCGTCTCAATGCCGCGGCCCCCTCGCCCCGGCCGCACCCGTTTGTAATTAACCGAGGGCCATAAATTGACCGTAACTGTCATATCATATTGATTTAGTCCCGTGAGTGCGGCGGCCGCGCGCGCCTTCTGCACAGTTTTGAGCTGGCTCACTGGCTCTCAGATGCCGGGACGCGCGATTGATGAACACATCGATGTTTTTTTTTTAAATCAATTTAATGTAAATCAGTTAAATCCAAAACAACTATAAAGCCAAACTGTTGGAATGACAAAAAGTATAATTACATTATTACATATATTTATTTCGTTACTTATAAATAGGGGTAATTTAACATTGCTTTATTAATAAAAAAACAATACAATTAGTGTTGTAACTTGGCAATAACATGCGCAGTTGCAAGAGTCGATCCCAAAGCGTCTCCGCCGCAACCCAGTCCAGAAGTGCGCCTCTCCATTGCCGCCGACGTCACGTGATCTGACGCGCGTGAGCGTTACTCTGATGTAACTCAACGCACACATGGCGGTGGCGCAGACAACGTTATTGGCGCGCATCAACGAGTGAGACTGTCAAAACAACGCTAACTAGCGAAATCGAACAAAACATTTGGCTAGCGAGTGATAGAAAACAAACACTCACTTGCCATTCTGAAACAGATGATCGGATTCAACAAACACTATCGAAGGATTTTACGAGCCGACGAGATCAAAGTTGGCTCGAAATATCCGCTCTATCTAAGCGCGCGGCTTAGCTCCCTTAACGTGAGAAAATAAGGCGGAAATTTGTGCGTGCGATCGTTTCGATGAGCGCGGGCAACACTCGGCCGCCATGTTGTTTCCGTCGACAATGGCGCGCGGCCAGTGTTGCCACACTGATGACGTTTTTCTTTTTCTCACAGTTCTTTATTGCACTAATTCTGATTGAACATACTTTTTTCTTTTTCTCAGTTTATATCACGTCCCGAGAATACTTCTGATCAGATATCGCCGATCGGTTATAGCGATGGCTGATCAAAGAGGCCGTCGATTTGATTTAGGAATCGAACGCTGCCTTTATTTGAATGTTATCAATTCTTTGCAGCAAACATAAACTTAACGGAGTTGTTTATTTTTATGTAGCCATATTGAACGAATTATGATATTGTATGTCGGTACGATACCGTTTCCCCATCCACGGTGTATCAGCGGGTAATCTTTTATGCGGCTGCAAATCAAAACAATAGGAGATATTAGTGTTTGGGATATTGTCAACGGATACATTAATCTCCTCACCGCATACAGAATCATATAAATTACAGCGCTCGAAAGTTCCTTCGGACTCAGTCACAAGACTAATAGGGTTATGGGAACTTATTGGTTTAATACAGTTGGACAGGCCGCCAATAAATTTATTGTTAGAAAAAAAAAGAAACTAGTTTCCGAGTAACGATATCGAAGGCACTAAAAATTCCTTGTGATTTGGTCTCAGTGTAGCGTAAGGTATAAATCGTGAAATGTGTCAATTAACTCAAGTTTAATGTTGTATTTATGTAAATCATCGTCTGACGGACGTTGGGGGTTTGGACAAAAAGAGACGTTTGACCGCGACACGACTCGGAGCATTTAGATAAATTGGGTATTTTTTCGAAATGTCAGAGCGTCTCCAAAAAAACAGTGTTGCAGCTTGATAGATAAGTGTCCGAGATACTATGCGATACGTGTGGAGCCGCGCGCGGTTCATTAATTACCTATTAAATAATATAAGCCCAAAGTGTATATACACTCACCCCCTAAACCAGCGGTGTAGGCAGAGATTAAGCCAAACTTTTCCCTTACAACGCTTTTTCTCAGTCTCCTACCATTCAGTGTCACGCCTAGCATACATCTGAGAGACCGCATCTCAACTGCATTAACCTTATATGAAATGTCTATTATAAATGTTCTTAGATAATTGACCTCGTTATCCTAAGTCTATGGAATTACATGGAACAATTCAACTGGTGTTAGGCAGACACAGTACGTAGGTACGTGGGACAATTGCATATTTATTGTCCACATATTGTTAATGTATACAAATAGAAAGGGATAAGAAGGGATGAGATGGTTGGATAATTGAGCCTCCAACTTCTCTCTCAACAATCGTAAAAGTATGTTTATTTCATGTTTTTCTTATCCGACTGACCCGGATAATGGGGATTAATGGGGCAAAGGAGATCCTCTTTCCTATCTCTCACCTCCTGTATTAATTAGAGATAGGAAATGCATCTGTGCCCTCTTTTGCTTGTTGCAACAGGTGACCTGCTTGCTCGATTGCCAAAAAAAAATCTTTTACCAAAAAAAAAAACAATTTACAACTATCAACGATTACCAAGGTATGCATTCGTAGAAATTCTTGTTAGCTGAATACAATTTCAATTAAATAGACAAAAAGGTTGCGTTGCTCTTAGCTGCTTATAATTAGAGTCTGCAGACACATTTAAAATAACAATGTGACTTGCGAAACTTAAAATATATGAATAATAGAACTTCTATTGTAGTTATAAAACAAAATGTTACGATATTCGAAATTAATGTTGTCTAAAAACATTTCATTTTCAACTTTGTTGAGTTAGAATGACAAGGAAACCTGAATATTAAAAAGCTTGAGAGCTATGTTAATACGGTGAACAGAATGCAAAGTATTTTTTCTACATTTTATATAACATAGCAAGCATATAATTCAAAACATAATCCATGTATATAAAACGAATCCCTATTTTCCTCGGTCACGGCATCACGCGTGACCGACTGGTTGAATTTCGCTAATTCTTTTTTTGTGTTTGTTATTGTCTGGAAAAGGTTCTTACAAAAAAAAAAGTTGCTCGAAAAATTAAAAAAAACTTAGCGATCATATTAACTTTAATTATGTAGGTAACTTTTAGGTATAACTGTCAGTTGTTTGACATTTGTCGCAATTACATTGATGAACGTTTGGAGAATCTACCCGTGCGAAGCCGGGTCGCCAAACTTCATTGTGGGATAATGTCTAGATTAATACTACACATGGCTTAAGAGATCCAGCACAATGCTATAATCTCTATGTAGGACTAAGTATGTATATAGGCTCGCCAGGTTGCGCTCCCAAAAACCCCTAGCAACATAAAAGGGGTAACTGGGGTTCTTCAGAGAATTGGGCTGGTTAATAATCATACGCGCCTACTGGAATATTGTTAACAACCCATTTAATACTGTACTAACGAAAAACCACGATAATAGTCTAGATAATAAGAAAGATGGAACCAAAGCCCATGTTGTTTCATTGGGTCATGATTTTTTAAGATTATGAAAAGAGCTGCCCTGCTTGTCTGTTATACTGGAGCCTAATCCTTTCTCTCTTCCCCTCCCCTACCTTTTATAATAAGGATGGAATGGAAAGAGGAAGAGGATAAGACAGGGAGGAGATGAATACTTTTTTCCTTTCTACCACCTGTTATGTCAATTAAAGTAACACATCTGGAACTCACACGAATATTTCAGATGTCTATGGGTAGCGGTCACTTCTATAAAAAAGATGTTTGAAAATTATGGTCTATGAATATATACTAATTGTTTTTATTGTTTGTGATAGGTACTCAGGTGCTCACTTTAATATGTAAATGACACTATACATAAACAACCCAAAAAAACATATGGCAACATCGTTCGTATTATGTCAATAGATTAATAGCATATAAATAACGTGGGTAATTAAGAAATATCCTGAAGGTTAAAACAACAATTAAAACTACCGATCGCGTTTAATATACGAGTAAGATAAAGAAACCGGTGCAGGAGGATAAATATGTTCAATAATCGAAATAAATATGGCGGATGATTTGTGGCGATATTGACATTGTTCGCGCGGGCCGCCGCCATCTTGCGTTTGCTAATTGTCGGTTTGTGTCATTAAATCAGTCACGCGTCGGTAAATAGACGGATGTGCGATTCTTGATCGTTTTGTTTGATCGATATTTCTTGTTAATTCATATATTTTTTGTTATCTATTCGATTGCGTCACCTATCAAGAAACAAATGGCATACCATTGTTCATTGCTGGCATTTTTTTTAGTAATCTTACAACAGAGTTTCACCGACGATGAATGCGAAACGTAATCAATAAAGTGTTCTGGACATTGATTCAGAGTTTTCATTAATCAAACTCTAACGAATTTATCTTGGAAAGAAAACTTTGATGTCGTCAAGACGTTGTCGGACATTTTTGACCAAGCAAAAGCCAAAAAAAGTACTATTGGTAAGTACCTTTCAAAGATGTTGAACAATATTTGCGTTTATCATGTATTTTATGGTAGAAGGCGGCGACTGACAACAAATTTACTTGTTACATTGCTCATTGCTACATACAGACATCCGGACAAACAAAGCGGGTTACAAATGCAACCAACCTTCATGTAGCCCAGAAACTAGGAGTACAGACCTCACTTATCAGGCGTAGCGCATACGTGTAAGAGTCGTCTACTACAGGCCGGTATTGTGCGGTGTAAATTCTGTAACCGTTGGGTATTTACTAAACTAGTATTTTGGCATTTGTCAATTAATATCCAGCTCCGAAAGAATATTTAGATTAGAGTAAATTTGTAACAATCATTATCATCCTGCGATTTCATTTTCATATATGATAGTATTTAGTTCTAGTCGGAGAATACTCCTACTTCACGCATGTCTTCTATGAGGTCGTGGTATTTCACCGGTCGAGCCAGACCGTCCCGGCTCTTTCGTGTAACAGATGTTGCGAGCTCTATCTCTGTTAAGAAAAAAAAGTGACAGATTTTGATATATTTTTCCTTTACATACTATTTTCTCAAGACAATTTAGTTAGTGTTTTTGGAACCAAAGGTTTATATTTTTGTAGACTTGGTAAGCTTTCACTGATGCCAGTTATAACACAAATGGTAATTGTGACAAAAAATTCCGACATCAGGTTGGCCCTGCGAAAACACAAGGTATGTGCACAATGTAAAATATTCCAAATAAAACTCATAATAAAATGTATCATGCAGATAAACATTGTACAATTTCTTGAAAATAACTAATGTGCAATTTGCACGAAGTATTTCTTAATTAGTGTAACCAAACATTGTTTACGTTTATCAAGTTTTATTTGAACGGACCATAAATATTTTTACATGTTTTTTTTTAATTATAAAGTTCGACTTTACAAAGTTTGAGGATATCTTCATGGTATTGTTAATGAAACTATTTCTATTGCTTGGATAACTTCAGGCGTTCTACAAGGTACAATTTGAGAACCACTTTTATTTGGTTAAAGCTTAAAATCATATTTGAAGAAATGTTTGTTTTTATGGCAGTTCAAAGTGGAGATCCTACTTACAATCTATCCTACTTACAATCTGTACTCACATGTATTATATTTGACTTTTATATAACATAGCAAGCATATAATTCACAATATAATCTATGTATATAAAAATGAATTCCTATTTCTCTTGGTGACGTCATCAAACATGAACGGCTGGACCGATCCTACATACCATTGTGTGTGTGTGTGTGTAATGAAAGTGATTATATAATAATCTCTATGTATGATAATGAAGTAAAAACAACAGAGATGAGAAAAATGAGTCAATCAAACATATTATTCTGCACATTTTCTACACACCAAGAGCAAGGCTCATTGTAATAAACATATCGGAAACCTTAAGCGCCGATATCGACAAAAATCCGTAAGAGATGTGAACAATTCTAACAGTCCAATATAATATCGATCAATTAAAACTCATATTTTTACGAGCGAGCTGGATATAAAAACTATAAATGTAATTTTGATATTAACAAATATAGAGACATAATCAATTTAGTAAATCAAACAGATAAAATATAATATATGTACAAAGACCCCGATCGACTATCGTTTATAATAATTTACGAACGAACTGAATTAGTTCGATTTTGATTTAACTTAATGGTTATTACGTCTGCGGTCGTATCGACAGTTTTAATGTCGGAGTCACGAAACCTCCAGCGCCTCGCTCTTGCATGCATAATGCTATGCAAATTCATTCTATATAATAAAAATTCAACTAATTAAATATAAAAAATATTAAATTATATTGTAATAAATATAGTGAATTGAGAATAATTATTAATAAATACATTAATATATTTTAAATGAATGGACGAAGATATTATGCAGCCGTTAGTCAGATCTGGATGATATGAACTTATGCTAAACAAAATAAAAAATACTCTTGTAAATAAGCAAGATGTCGGACTAAATTTAAAGATTTATTGTATTTTTTTATCTAAATAAATATTACAGTACTGCCGTCCTTTTCTTCTTATATATTTCTAACATGTAAAGAGATGTGGCAACACGTGACTCATCCTTGAGATCTCACTCTTGCCTAAAAAGTTTGACTTTAAAAAGTTTTTATAACTAGACGTTAATACTAAGGGCCTATTTCAAAATATCCAAGTAAAATCCCGAATAAGCTACTTGCAACTTATCTGACGAAAAAAGTTATAGTTGTCCTTTCATAATCTACAATAAAGTGCCAAGTAAATTATAGGTTAGATCATCCGTCAGCTAAGATGTTATTGGGTGGTTATAGTTATATGACATTTCCCTTACGGTTCGTTTCAAATGTAAATAATCGATTCAAAAATAATGTTTTCTTCTATCATTATAATTTTTGCAGAATTTGCATTTAAAGTATATTAATACGTGACACAGAATAATGCATAAAAGATGCATTTTAAATACTTTTGAGACATTGCTCACATGCTCCGTAACTCCAAACGTCAAAACGCGACGTTGCCATCTCGAACTTACAAGTAACAAATTGACACATAAACTTCGTTTGTGAAACGCAAACTATTTTAACTGGAAATTTTATGTGTCAGTTTATTAGACAATCAGTTATTAGGCACTTTACTTTGTGAAACAGTTTCTAATAGTTCTTAAAAATATTATTCTATTTTACCTCAAAACTTCTATATGTAGTTTGAAAAATTATTCGTGAAGATGTATGACGATGCCTTACATCGTCATACATCTTCACATACATCTTCCATGGCATGTATGTATGGTAGTATTATATTTGCTGTGCTACGTGGCTAACGAGCATGTTGTTCTCTCAATATAAAATGACCGCGACCTATAGGCATCTGCAACAAGTTACTGTGTTGCAGATACGCTGCCCACCTTTAATGGATAGATAGAGAAAAGGGGCAGAAAAAAGGATATTTCCATTCACTATCAATCCCCTCCCCTTGTTTAATCCTAACCCATTCTTTCCTAATTAGAAATGGATATAAAGTGGAAAAGGATAAGGCCTCCTGCACCTCAATCATTAGACCAAACACAGAATACTTCTACTTCACGGCTGTCTTCTGTGAGGTCGTAGTACACCGGTCGAGTCGATACATTAGAGCAACAGGTGTTGTTGTTGCGGGCTCTACCACTGTTTTATTATATTACCTATTATATGTAGGTATATAAGGTTTATTAAATCATTATATATTATTAATATTTATTAATTTCATATTTTGGCAAACATAATCTAGTGTTTTGTAGTTAAATCATACGCACATAACTATATGACATCCAGTCCCAATAACAGATACAATTATTAATTATATTTTGATACTATTTCAAAGAAGACAGAAACAATGAGACCGATCAGTACAACTCAAATACGTTCATTTAACTCATAGAGAACATAGAGGACCTAAAACAAACGAATCAAAGTAACTATTCCCCTAAATTTTAGTGCTAACGGAAAGAATTACAGAGGAAAATCCAATTGTATATTCAAATTTACTGTTATTTAAATACATATAATCATTAATTATAATTATTTAAATGATCAGTTTGTCGAACGTGTTGTTTGCATTTCCAAATATTATAATCAAATACATTCGTTAAGAGAATAGCTAATAATTTTAATGTTTTAGTAGTACAGTTTTTATAGTTTCCAGCGACAAGTAAAAATGCCTCATGTTTTGTGACTTAATTTTACTTATTAACTTGAACAAATGTAACTATTAAGCATAAACTGGTTACCTCATTTACTTTCCCACACAAGGAACTGAACTGAACTGTAAAAAATATGACTGGTGTGATCTCTACCTAATTCTACACAAGAAACAAATGATTGATAATTAAAAAAACAACATACAGGCATACAGCCCCCATGACACTTGGGGAAGAATACGAATTCGGTATACATATAGTAGTATATGCTTTGTAGGTCAGAAGAGGTAAACTTTGTGTGGGCCTTTGCTCTTTACAGTAGCTATGTGGAGTATCTAGATATGTTTAGTGGCTGTTCCACTCTTAGGTTTGAGTGAAGATCGATATATAAGCTTTATATAATTACAAAATACATAGACGTTCATTTGAACAAGATGTTAACAACTCTGTAAATAGTAAATCAAGTGAGGTTAAATCATTTTTAACGACTTCCAGCTTCGATGTTCAAGTTGGACGGTTTTACATCCGCTCATGTTAACCCATACACAACTTACACACTAAATATATAACGCATAGATATATCAATGCTTCTTCTAAATTGTATGAGTTATGGACCAAAGTGAGAGTTTTATGATATAAATTTGATATTTATCATCTCTCTCGTACTCTTCTGTGACAGAAGGAGAAGTATTGTCCTTCTATCATAAACGTTGGAGATATTTGGTGATTATCATCAAGAATATTCTCAAGATATATTAAAATAAGAATTATTTGTATAATTTTTGGAAGAAAATTTGAAGCAAAATCAAAAATTCAACAATAACGGCTTCCGGTAATGAAAATAAAATCTTCACAAATTCTTGTTTTTCTTTATCTACATCGTTACCTTAAAAAGTGATTAAAATGAAAACTTTAAACATATAACAATGTTTATATAATATGATTCATCTAAAATGCATAGCATCGTCTAACTATGGAAGTAAAGACTTATCTGATCAATTCAACATAATTGATTATACAATATTAAATCAAGAAATATCGAATACAAGAATATTGTCGAGTTATGTAAATCAGTTATATATTCTTTATACATTAACTTATGTACTAGTAAATAAGTTTTTGATAGTAGATAACTAATCACGTACATTTTCATTTACTAATAGACAGGTATTCTTTTATGGAACAAGGTGGCAAACGAGCAAGCGGATTACCTGATGTTAAGTGAGCGCTACCCATAGACATCCGCAACAAGCACATGTGTTGCAGATGCGTTGCCTACCTTTAATGGAAAGAGGGGAAGATAGACAGGAAAAAGGATATTTCCTTTTCGCCGTTAACCTTCTCCCCGTCCATTCCTGTCCCAGTTCCCATCCTATCCTTATGAGGAAAGGGTGGGAAGGAGTAGAGGACTTTAATTAGGCCTCCGGCACCTCACTCATCAGACGAAACGCAGAGTACTTCTACTTCACGCCTGTTCTTCTGTGAGGTCGTGGTATTTCACCGGTAGAGCCGGCCCATTCGAGCAACAGATGTTGATGCGGGCTCTACCACTGTTAAAGGTATAGTTTATTTAATTGACGAAAAATAAACAAAGTTATTAACTGAAACAAAATAAAATCCTTTCAGTTAACTCATTAATATATTTTAGCATTAAATATAACCATCATATAAAGCATTAACTAAATAAAAGATGATAGATCAAATAAAAAGGCCAATGACCTCTAATTGTTGAATGAGTTTATATTACAAAGGTTTCATTTAAAAATGCATCAAAATTTCAGTTATTTTTTTATATATCGTTTATAAAAAAAAAGATGTCACATGCATGTCTTTTGTATTTAATGTGGTCGTCTCGCTCTCGCCCGCCCCTTCCCCCCTGCCCTTGTCATTCACGACCCCCGGCGAGTGCACACAACTAAAGATGGCGGATTGGCAAAAAAATAATGCTGAGGCATTTACATTTTGTGCAAATAATTATTTAACAATAATATCAAACGTAAGACTTACTAACAACCTTTAACTTTACAATTCGTTAACTTTAGGATTCGTTTTTTTTTGGTTAAAAATTAACATCTTAACACAATTAAATCATAGTATTACTCGTGTTAGTGTAGTTATAATTATTTATTGAGAATTTATAATTTAACTCCATTATTAAACCTTTTTCCTGTTATGAAATTAATTTAAATTTTTCTATTAATTTTATCTTAGTCTTAATTAAGTTATAAATAATAACAGGTACGTATTTAAGATGTAATAAACGGTAGATATACCAAAATAGTCAATTTTTATTAACACATAAAGATTGTACATAATTATAAGGTCAGTATAAAGGCTAAATTGATTTAAAAAAAACTTATCGGTAAAGAAAAATATGGTAGTATGTTGATTATGTAAGTTTGAACTAAGATTTCAAATGCCTTTAACTTAAAACTAAGTGATTTCGTCGCACCAAAACACGTGCAACGCCACCGGCGTCCGCCGCCGCCGCTCAAACACTGAATTACAACTTTCAGCTTTCAAACTCGCACTTTTACAATTTTTTTAATAAACTTTTACAACTTTTTCTTTAAACTTTCTGGATCATTTTCAACATTTTGTTTAAGACCAGCGTCCGTAGCGATCCAACTCGAGCGAGTTCAGTTCGTCGCGTTTCTGTTTGTTCTTACCTCAATATTTGAAGAGTCGATATGTAGAAGGCGAGGTGCACACAATTCCACCTGTCACTTGCACCTAAGCAAGCAACGCTCGTCTCGAGTATCCTTTGTTTTTGGACTATTTGTTTTTGTCATACGTTAAAAGAATTTTATTCGAATTTCACTTGTGTTCTTACATGTACACGGCACGTATGGTGTGTAAAAAACTTTTTTATGTATGATAAGGTCACACAAACTAGGGTCACATCACTCGCACTTGTCAACGGTCACTAAGTTTGGCGGGAGAACGCGCGGAGAATCGCGGAATGTCGCGGGGAGCCGGCTCGCGCGTGCAAAGAGGGCGCGCGCCGCGGCCGGAATGCCGCGCGCTCGCTCCGCCGCCGCTGCGACACACTAGCGCCGTGCGGACAAATATGACAACACACGCATTGTTTTTGCAACACCTTACTTTGAATATTGCACTTGTCACACGTTTTTTTTATTGATTTTCTTAATAAAAATATAGAGATATATGTCTTATTGTATACTTCAAGTTACAAAGCACTTCAAGCTTTGTGTAAAAGCTGGTCAAGTAATTATTGTTTCAAAACATTCAGCTAGTGCTAAAACGTGCAATATCTAAGTTAACTATTTTTCGGTTTATTCTTTTCATTTTTTAATTTTTCGTTTTATATTTCTTTAACTATCTTGTCTTGTTTGCCAATATACGAGTACATAATTATGTAATATAATAGTTACATTTTTTTTCAAATTCGAGACTCTACAAAAAAAATTACCCCATATTAACTAATAAGAAATGTATAAT
>JWHW01001433.1:372344-396293 GCA_000931545.1 Papilio glaucus
TGGATAATCGATCGATTATACATAAGCCTTATTTATTTATTCTTGTTAACTTTATAAATGAAACTCTCATTCGTACGCCCAAAATATCCGATAAAAAGGATAAATTCAATGTCCCCAAAGACTTTAAAACGTGCAATAAGTCGTCGAGGAGACGAATAATTCCTTCGATTCCTCCAAATTAATGAACGACGCCGGTCGCCAGGTACATTCGGCATTAAGGCACACGCACGTCGCGCCTCGTGCTGTTAAGTATCACCATGAATTATATTAACCTCGAACGATTCCATCTCATTCCGGCCGTCGAATAAACACTTATAAATCGGCATCAGACCCAGCGGCTGAATATGACGTCTAGACAGTAAGACATAAGGACGAGAATCGCCTAGCCGTTTCCTCACGTGTGTAGGTCAGTGTAAGAATAAACGGACGCATCAATTTCCACAAATCCGTGTCAAGAGTCGAACGCGATTTTAAAAAAAGAAGGAGACTGACGCGGGGCACGATGAATAACTCTTTCTCAAGTTATTTATTGGCCGGCGTGAGGCCGCCTCCGACGGGACCTAACGATGACGAATACGAGCTGTACACATAAAAAGGCCTTTTGAGGTCTGACGTGTGATATATCTGAGCGCGCGCGCACTATAAAGCACGCGGCGGGGCGCGCGCGCGCGGCCGCCGATTGGCCGGCGTAATGAGCCAACGCTCGGCGCACTGACGTGGAGTAATCGCCGCTGTTTGTACACCAATGACGGATAGGCGGCTAGCGGCCCGCGGCCCATTGTGGGCCCGGACCATGATGTGGACCCTCTCACGGGAGACCGCAGGACTAGACTACGATGTAAGAAAGATGGCCGATATTTCCAGTTGCCACCGAGACTCATGTGTTTAGCTGGAACTAAGGATATTTTATAGATGGAGGTGGCAAACCAGCAAGCGGTTCACCCGATAACAAGTGACTGCTACCCATAGGCATCTGCAACAAGCTAGAGTTAACAAACAGAAAAAAATATATTTCCTTTACCTATTTATCCCACGTCAAATCCTGTCCCTTCCCATCCTTTTTTTATTAGAAATAGATAGGAAGGGGAAGAGGAGTAGCATTGGGCTTCCGGCACTTCACTGATCAGACGAAACATAGAATACTTCTACTTCACGAATGTTTTCTGTGAAGTCGTGGTATTTCACCAGTCGAGCCGGCTCATTCGTGCAACAGATGTTGTTCTGACACATGTTTCGTGGATCGACTGACGTCCATAGTTAGCACCAACTAACTTAGAAACTGTGTGTGCAGTCTTTGCTTTTCTTGATCATTACCTTATGGATAAAATTGTTTCGACAGTTCAGACAAGTCTTTTATCATTCTGTTTATCTTTTTCGTATAGCAGGTATAATGATAGCGGTTAGTGTTCGCGTGGACGCCGGCGCTGTCGTAATGGATCTATCTACCCCGCGGGGCCGATCCGTTCGCGGCCGGACGCTGACCACACGCTCAAGTCGGATAGTTTTAGACGGATTACAACTAAAATTGATTACCTGCCTACAACCCCGCTTTATAATCTATTCCAATTAGTGATAGAAGACTTCGACAAGAACTTCATTAAACAAAATTCGTTAGAACAATTAATACTATAGAACTAGGGAATAAAAACCTACCAATCAGTCTAATGATTTCGTTTGCGCTAGCTAACACGCGTCTACAATTTCCAGGTATGAATCTTCGAAATCAAAGATTTCAATACTTTTGAGAATATATAAAATAAAATAGCAATTTAATAAAAAAATTAAATCAAGAAAATTTTACCATGTTTAAACATGAGCTAGGACACCGCATGCGATCGAGATAACAGCATATAAAAACCTACGACCTCGACATTCCTAGACCGTAGGTATCCTAGACAGTTAATGCTTCCTTCCTTTCAGTAGATAGTCGTCCACGTAGGCCTACCCAATTGATTCACAAAGATGTGTCCCCGCACTCATCCACTCGACCTGCAACTTTAATCAGATCGTTGCGTCGACCTGCAGGTGGCCACCATTCCAGGGCCTTCAGTCCCATCGACCAATAGTTCTTTTCAATAGTTCTGTTCAATTTTGCAATACCTAAATTATGTACTTATTAAATGATCTATAGTCAAGAATCACCTTAAAAATATATTCAACTCTCCATAATTCACTCTCCCATCGAATGTAATACTTATTTACTACATCGATTGAAATCCAATTACTCCCTACTAGAAGTACACTTACCATATAAGACCAAATAAAAACATAACAGATAAGACACACAAGACAAGCCGCGCGGCACAACTAGCTCGGAAATCAATTATAATTTCCATTAGATTAGGGCGGACTCGGCCGATTTATGGGCACCGACAGAAAAATCCACCACTACACCTTGCATTGCAAGCCTGCGTACACACTGGGGCGGTGTATATATACTACTATAGAATAGTCTTTGCCTTGGAAGTAAGCTACAGGGTGGTCATAAAGTTCAACTTTATGACCACCCTGTAGCTCACCGGATGGAGTGCGTAATATGGTCCTAAGTATGATTTTCATTCAAGGCAAAAAATTGTGTTGCAATTTTGCAGAAATCACAAATAATTGTTTTTCTCTCCTAATCGGTTCCCGTAGTTTAAAGTTAGGGTCAGCCTATATTGTGGCGATTTGTTCTGCAAGCAATGTGTTACTTAAGATTCTCTACGGCGTTTATGTTTTATAGTTTATGTATGTTTATGTGCATCTAATGCTACTATTATGCCTGGAGAAATAGACAATGTAGAGTCGCTTTTACTTATTAAAGCAGTAATACAGTGTTAAATAAGAATAAATGATCCACGATAAGAAAACGTAGCTACAAAGTTGATATTAAGTTATGCAGCGCCCAGCTCAGCGATATTGGTATTGACATCTACCATCAGAAAAGAATTGTCGGTGTGCTGTGCCTGAGAATGATATCTAGAGTCAGAGGTTAACCACATAAATCTTGAGCTATTATCGTATTAAAACACTGTTGCAGCAGATTGGTGGTAGCATTCTACCTCCACAAGGAGGAGGAGTGACCGCGGCGGAGGCTCGGGCGCTGGAGGCTCGCGCGAGGTGCCGCGCCGCCGATCGATGTCCGCCTCGTTATTCGGGCGACAGCCTTTCACGACATCGCAGCGAACTCTCGCATCGACACATTTCATTTGGGACATTTTAGTTTCGTTCAAAAATTAAAAAAAAAACCAGCTACCGTGTTTCTAGCTTCCATGAACACTCTTTGATCACCAGCAGATAAGTGTATAGACGTTGTATCACGTGGGTGATGTATTTCTTGACCGTACACTTTCCTGTGAAAGTAAAACTAAAATATCGTATACACACCACAGGTGCAATCTTTCAGACTAACTTTATTTGATTAAAAGTTCCTAGGTCGAATCCCGAGTTCGTATACAGAGTTAAGGAGGAGACGCCGAATTAAAAACGAAGAGATTTGAGCACAATGTCGTCGGAAGTTCAGTGACAAGTGAACAAAAGATACTTGAAGAAAAGTTATATGACCAAAGGGTTAAAAATTAAACGATAAACAATACCAATACCAACCAACGAGCACACACCATAGGTGTACCTGAAAGAAGAGTCAAAGAAAAAGAACCAAGCAAAATAGAATCTGTAATTACTGGATTTTCCACCTCTGTATCTTGAGCGTGGAAACAAAAGCTTTTATTATTAGTAACGTTTTTAATATAGGCACATTAAATTGAATATTTACCGCTAAATGTTCCCCGAGTGCACTTAGCGTATGGGCAACAACCCGTCTGGCGCCTGAAGGTACCCGCGCCGGGCGTCTCCGCGGACGCGTGACTGACGGACGTCCCCACACGCACACACAGGTACTCGTACACTGCAACAGCACACTAGCTCCGGTGTGCTACGTGTAGACACACACACACAAACGTACATAGCACACAGAGGCTGCGTATTCTAGGACACTACACAAGACATCGCTAGTGCAGCTCGCCTCATAAAAGATGGATAATGATTGATCGGCGACATGTGAGAATGATACGGGAAAATTAATGCTCTATTTGTTTTTGTCTGTACTATGCTTCAAAACTGATATATATTATTTATTAAACTTTAATATTAGCTATTATATTATAACAAATAACTTTTTACGTCGTTTGTAAACGTATTTGTCCGAAAACAAACTTAGCCCACATTAAATATTCTTGCTAAGATAAGTATAGGTAAACATATTATAAACGAACTAGCGTGAGACCTTTTAATAGAAAATTTGGCGTGTAAGTGGTAAACATTTTAATTAATGAGTATAATTGGTGTTGTTAAGAGACATACGTCTCGTAGCAGCATGAAAATACCTATCTTCCCCGGCGGGTTGTGAAGTTTTATTAACTTACAGTCAACTAACGGTCGCAAGTGTAAACTCTGAAGGTACATACATAGATGAACATGACTTTCCCAAATCCTTAAGTCGTGGTTGTGGCTGCTAATGCAAAGAACACAGGTGCGTTTTTATTCTGGTCCTCTGTGCCATGACTGTGAATGAAATGCTTCTACAATTGTATGTACCAAAATCAATTAAAGGGTATGAAAATAAATAACAAGTTACAATGAAAAGGATACGTTGAGTGGCACACGCGGCGACTTGGCACTGCGATACGGCGCTACAATGGACAAGAATAACGAATAATTAAAGAGTTCCACGAAGTTTCCACAGCTCCCTCTACACGGCATAATGACAAGTGCGACGTTGGCGACGCGCTGCCGAGCCATTTGTCAGCTGTTTGTCAGACGAAGGGCGATTGACATGCGTCTCGCATTACTAACTGTTCTCGAATGAAACTCGCAAGTAGTGCTAAAAAAGTTTACAAAAAATAATGCCAATTTTTACAATTTTACACATCCGATACAAAATTTGCCTCGGGCATTAGTGCTGTCACGGGCTTTTATAATATTTGATCTGATCCTCCGCGCCTTCGACCTTCATGCTGATACGTCTCCGTAACTGCTAGATATACAAGCAACCATCACGATTTATTGTTATAAACGTCTGCCATATTGCGGTACTGCATACATTATCCGCAACCTAGTTATCAACGCAAATGAAACAATCACATTCTTTCGCAAGTTGCATTGAATTAATGCTAATACCGTGATAGATCGGCGCATGCAAACGTCAGGCGGTTGCGACGCGGTGCCGCAGCGGTGCCGCAGCGGTGCGCCGAGCGCAAGCACGCAGCGTCGATCATCACGGAACATTGCCGACGTTACGGCTAAATAATTCGCATCGACTCTCTGTAACGATTTCCGAGATGTCACCGCTGACGGCCATGCACGATACTATTATTGACTTATTTCCAATCTACGACACCCCCGTCTTTTTTATTTAAAAACAGATCACTATATGTTTATCAAAACATTCCAGATGCTGTCGCCCCGGGACGAGGACGATGACGACAGCCATCTCTGCATCAAATGTAACGCCACTATCGTCGGCCTCGACAATTATGTCGAGCATCGGAAGCAGCGATGCGGCAAAAGCAAATCAGAAACGAAATCCGTTTTACCTATAAACCCTTTGGAACCTACCTACAGTCTCGGCGCTGACGTTTTTTTCCAATCGTTGGAACTCCAGAGTAGTGTTAAGAAGACATCCCTGTCTAGACTCACGCCACCGACGCCCATTTCTAAAGCGAGTATAGACACAAAGGCAACCTTAACCGTAGCATCGACGTCTAGAGATGTACCGAGGATCAGTCCAGTCGAATCTAACATTAGAGGAGTCGATTGGATCGGGGGACACAGTTTAAGGATAGGAAGCAATGAAGATAATCAAACAAAACTTATTAACGCCGTTGCCAGCATCAGTGGCAATGTGAAGAAAGACTTATCGTCTACTTCTTATTTAGGAGGTTTTAATGATTTTAAAGGAGATGACGAATCTGATGAATGTGACGAATCGGAAGACGACGATGAGGAAGAAAGTGCACACGGGGCTAAATGGAAGCCACCTCTGCATTACACCGGCGGCAAGTGGCGACCGGCGTCACCCGATCACGAGGACTGGGACATCAGAGAGGAACAAGAGCATACCGGCGGCAAGTGGAAGCCTTTAATAATCGCAGACAGTACCGAGCGCGATGAAGACTTCGACGCACCGCCGCCCGGACACACGAAAGGGAAGTGGGTGCCCGGAGCGCCGGAAAAGATGCAGATTATGCAAACGACTATACAGAATAAGGGCTCCGTTCAGTATTGGTGCGGTCCGTGCAACAGGCGCCTCGGCTCCAGAGCTATTTATGAAAAACATTTAATGTCCAACTTGCACATGAGAAAAGTATTACCGGAACACGAATTAGAATTTTCGGGTCACATAGAACCTATGCGAAGCAATGCCGACAAACGAGCCAGCCGTCCGTCGCGGTTTGTGAACAACAGCATCTATCTGCAGCCACAACGAAAGAAACAAAAAATTATCGACACAACATTGAGCCCAAAAATTGTGAAAGTTAAAAGAAAGCGAAAACCTTATTTTGTCCAATGCCCGGTTTGCAAGTCTAGGGTCAGATAC
The DNA here is from genome assembly GCA_000931545.1 of Papilio glaucus. Taxonomy (NCBI): domain Eukaryota; kingdom Metazoa; phylum Arthropoda; class Insecta; order Lepidoptera; family Papilionidae; genus Papilio; species Papilio glaucus. The sequence continues at coordinate 378,922 of JWHW01001433.1, forward strand.
CACTTGATGGGAAAACATCTTATATCGCATTATCACTTTAGAAAAGCAACCGATACTAAAAGTCCCACTTACCAACAGATGATTCTCGATAATATAGATGTCATAGTACACCAATCCCCGTTCCAGTGCAGTCCGTGCAAGTTTTATACCAATTGGCTTTCAAATTTTATGCAACACTGGTTTTCGGACAGCCACAAAACAAATACGGAGCCGATGGAGGGGCGATATTGGTGTTCATTTTGCAAATTCGAATGCGAGTCGTCCGACACGATGGTCGGTCACATAACGGGACCGGAACACAGCGAGGTAGTGGCCGTCGTTAACAGATCTATGCCTATAATACTGCGCAAAAAGACGATCTTCAATTGCTCCACGTGCTCAAAGGAATTCAGGTACAACATGGAAATGAAACAGCACAGCCGTAGAACCGGACACGAGGTCTCGCACACGGCTACCGACGCGTACCAAGAGCTACACAAGTGCGAGCACTGTCAGGACAAATTTAAATCATCTCTTACCCTAGCCGCTCATTTGAAATCAAAGCACAAACAGAGAGCTTATTTTTGTCTCGTGTGCTCCGTAACTTTCAAGTCCTCAGTTGAAGCCAAACAGCATCGACAAACTTCCGAACACAGAGTCCGTAGGAAGGAAATTCAGCGTGAGAAAGGGTTGCCAGTTAAGGATTTAACCAAGAAGTGTCCTTACTGTGCGGACAACGTACGCCTCAAGAACATCATCGAGCTGAAGGAGCACATAAGAAACGTACATCCTGACAAGAAGAAGAAGTAAGTTACACATTTGGCGTATCATTTATTACTTTTACAGAAAGTATCGTTCATACCTGATGACAGGACTAACGACATGATTTATGAAAAAATATATGTAGATAATACTTAAAAAAACACGTTTGATTGTAGTACTATTCTCATCATCAAGCAACAACAAGAATGAGTATGATTTATTATTTATCGTAACCATAATATGTCAACTTTCCAGATGTTCAAGATGTGGAATGTCGTTTACCCTATTCCAAGAAGTAACTCGACACATCAGGTCTAATGCCTGCCAGTACCAAAGCGCCAATCACTCGAACACTTGTATAGTTTGGAACTGCAGTCAGTGCGCCTTTACTACCGACTCCCAGGCCGAATGCTTCTTCCACGAGGTTTTACATTCCCCTTCAATAACAAAGGTCGTAAAAGGAGACGGGGAGAAAGTTATAGAAAAATATGACTGCCCCCTCTGCCCCAAAACTTTCAGCAAGTCTTCTCTCCGAGATCATTTGAAACGTCACACCTTCGAGAGACCGTTCGCTTGCGACATCTGCGGGGCTAACTTCACGCGGCAGAGTAGTCTAACTAACCACTGGAAGAACGAGCACGGCAGCAAATCCACGATCAAAGTACCAGAGCTATCGACGATTGATGAAGATTCAAAGCCGTCAGAACTACACAGCGGTCAACATAAGAAGAAAATGTCAAATAGGTAAGGGTTTACTTGATAGAAATATTTACAAAATTGACATTCATACGCCGACGAACGATGAGAACTTACTTAAGAGGCGTAGGCGCAGATTAGGGTGTTTCTCCATTAAATGGATTTAGTTCACATATTTTCGCAGGAGAAGGATCGTTACGAGTTAGTTGGCAACTGGAAAGAATTGATGAAGAAATGATGGTGTCTCATTTCAATATAAAGGTAGAAAGCACACGTTATTTAACGTACAATATCAATATCCTATATTAAGATGGCTCTACGTGTGCCCTTTTCAACGAGGACTTGGCTTCAATCAATCAAAGTCTTAACAATAATACATTATGCTGTTATACAAATATCGATCGAGTTCATCGTCCAGGACGAGACTGCTTTAAAAGTAAATAATGAAATCGCTGATAGTTTGCGTCACAAGACAATTTATCGGCCGCATTCAATCCAATAAAGTTTACACACGCGAGCGAATAATTAATGCAATGTGCTGACGGAAATATGAAGAATTGTTTGCACACGAAATAACTTTTGCTGTTTTAAATAACGGTAATTTAAGTCAACCATATTTTTTCAAACTTTTTTCAAATGATCTTATTTTAGTAGTTATGTGTATACATACTAAACACACGTGTAAGTGCCAACAAATCAGACAATTTTAACTGTAGGACTGATGCCTACATTTTAGCGGCATGATTGAAGCATGACAAAAATATTGTGAGTCAGATAAGAGTATTAACACAGCGGCCATCATTCTATCAATGCCCTTCCAAATTTAAATTTGAATCATGCCGCAACGTGGCGCGCTCACCTCCACCAAAATAACCATCTCCGCGTTGCAAAGACGAACGCGCGTTGCAGCGATTGAGAGACGACAAGTGCGCGGCGGATGCGTGCGTGTCCGCCGTCACACAACTCCTTCACAAACATGGAAACATTCATAATTTGACGCGCGCTTTGATAGTGCGCCAGCGCGACATTTCCCCGCCGCCGCGGTGTTGCCATCGCTGACGTTTTTATACCGAACAGTAATAAATTTTCTCCCGGATGCCTCGTATTTCGAGCGCCGGATCAAAATGTTAGTGCGTCCGAAAGAGACGGCGACATTTAAATTTTATGGTACGCACGTGTTAGACTTAACGTGCAGCTTACAGGTTGATGTGATTTGACGTTGCCAAATTGGTGGTTGTTTATTCCGTGCGAGGCCCCGAGCATTGTTATTTATTGAACACCGCCGCAAAATATTTGTACGGAGGATTATTACAGTTGAAATATGCATTTATCTCGCGACATTCTCTCTGTTCAAATTACTTGAACCGTCAGCTTACAAATTTGCACTTAATAAATGAAGATCAAAGAAAATCACGTGTCAAGGAAAGCAAATTAAATTAATGTCAATTATTTTTTATGGTTTATAGTTATAATTTCTTTTAAATATATAAATTGAAAATCATAATATAAAATAATATTTCGTGTTTTTATAGAATGGTTTTTGGTGTTAAGTTCAAATATTTAAAAGAGAACAAAATATTTTATTTATAATTTAATTTTATACCTAAACTCAATATTCTGCTTAGTGGTTGATATCATTGTTATGGTGCAACGACATTACCCAGTTCTAGAGCCAGTCGTTTCGATATTTATGCAGAATCTAAGTATGTATCACAGTGATTTGCAAATAATTTTAGAGATTTCAAATTTTAGTCAAATCAATTTATTTAATTATCAATTTTTACACAAATTTGAAACTTTTCAATTGTGACAGCTACATAATAAAGTAAATATGTCAAAAAGACTACGTGCTTATACTTATAATTAAATAGTAAGGTAAATCTCGCTTGCGAGACGATTAAATTGGACAATCAAAATGATAACCGTCGCGCAGGATCTAATTCGAGCCACAGACCGCATGAATCAAGCCGACGCGGCCATTACCCGAACTTTCATCGTATCCAGAACATTGTAAAGCCATTGAGGGCGTCTAATGCCGTTGATGATCCAACTTGTGCAATATCTTATGCATTATTGCGACGCCGACTTGCATTAATGCAGTTGAGACTCTAACGCGCTCCGTGTCGCCGAGAAACGGATGCTGAAAGTGTCAGTGGCTCGCCGGTGTTGCCAGTTACATATTTTAGTTTTCCCATTGACAGATCATGTCGCCTGATTGTAGCTTACCGCTAAATTGTTTCAGTTTAAATGATATTAAAATGTATCTAGTACAATATATAATACATAAGTTATTTTAAATGAATATGCTCTCGTGACATATTGCGTCGGGTTGTAGACGACATGTATTTTAAAATATTATATTTCTTACTCATCAATAAGTGACCAAGAATATTATTATTATTAACGATCTCCCTCTGCATAAATTCTTCTAAGAAAATAGTCTTCCGTTTAAAATACGTGTGCCTTAGATCGAATCCCAGACAACGTGACCAATATCTGGAAATCTAATAATTCTCTGCTGTATGTATAGTAACTCCTATTTGCCGCCGAACTTCCTTCAACTTTCTTCTTCACCAGTGGTTTTTTATGTAATGGAAGTGTAATTTTACATTAAAATCTCTTTCTTTTCACAATTAATTCAATTGATTATTTGACAAATTCTATTATGATAGTCTAATATAAATAGAAACAAACCAGTCCAAAAAATCCGCACCCATAAATGTCGACTAGAATCAGATGATATGCTGATGCGACTTTGTGCAAAAAAAGAAGGGATAACAGGAATTAAGTAGTACGGAAGGGGCTTAGACTTCCAAACACCACACGCGCCTTGATAGTACTTGGGCCCCACCTACAAAAAATGCTAAGAAAGCGAGTGTTCAAAATATAGAAGTGTTGACAGGAGCGAGCGGAGCAGCGCTGCGAGCGAGAGACGCTGCCCTCACGACCAGTGCTCTTATGTGGCAACTACAGCGGCACAACTAGTTCGGTATGTAATGCTTCTTTATAATTTTATGATTCGGAGTCATATTAATGACAATTCAAAAAAACCGTTAAAAAATCGTCATAAAGGGAACTAAATACTAAATGTTTCAATTATAATTTTCATAATGATGGTATTTAATACAAAATAACTATGTGGACAAAATCTAAGCAGCAAGAATATTGTGAAGGTTTTCACTTACTTTTCTTATGGTAGGTACAAATATCCACTACATACACACACACTACATAGCATCGCAGAGCAGATAACAGACCCTTTGCCAGTCATTTGACCACAAGATGTGGGGATTACAGGAAACGAGAGAGAGAACTCAGAAAAGAGAGAGTTCTTTCGGGCCTTTTGCCGCACTTTTTTTCTTTCTCGAAGGTGATGTTACCATTCTTAAAGTGGTATCATCAATAAGATTAAAACCTATTGGCCTTGTGTAGATAGTGCTTTCACATACAATTCTAAAGTTGTTTAGAAATGTCTGTGAATGCACTATCAACAAAATGCTAATTTACAACTGTCCTTTAATCTTTTTTATCACAGTTAATAGTAAATTACGTTTAACAGGCATCGCCGAACTCACGGGGAGAACATTAAGACCCATGCGTGCGCACTGTGCCCGTTCAGCAGCGACCAGGCCAGCCACATGAAGCGCCACGCGCGCTGCCACGCGGGCGCCAAGCCCTACGCCTGCCCGCACTGCGCCTTCACTTGTGGCAGCCTGGTTAGTGTTGTGTGTTTCATTAAGTCTTACAGGTTAAGCCTATTCCGGAATCATACCCTCGTCATTATCATTAAATCATTTTTTATAAGAGAAGGGGGAGACGAGCAATGTGTCGCCTAATGTTAATTGATCACCGCCGCCTATGAACATTCATAATGTCAGATAAAGTATTGGAAATACAGTTCAGAACAGATGATTCCTCAAGGCAGGTGCGCGAGGCAGAGAATTACGCGACAACCGCGGGGTAGTGGAATACGGCTGGCATTCATCATGCATAAAGGTGGCGTGGATATAATTTGGAGCTCTGTCGCGTTGAGCGATGAACAAACTCGGGAAATTGGTTCTAAACAATTCTTAATCATCATTCCATACCCGTCCACTGCTGGCCAAACCCCGATGTTTTCCACAATCTACGCTACTCCGCTTTCCGCAACCATTCATCTCCCGTCTCTTAACGAGCTCAAGTTTAAACTGGAAACCCATTAACCTTACTAATAATCATATTGACAAAGCAAATTAAAAGGTATAAAATGTAACTAGCCCTAAATATAAAAATAATTGATCTAAAACTATTACGTTATTAAAAATGTTTAGGCAGGCAATTCGATAACAGCACTTGATTTGACAACAGCATTCCGACTTATGTGGTATATCCCACGTTATTAGCTACTCCAGCTAATAATCGCATAGATTTTAGCGTTGCCGTTGTTGCACGTTACAAATTTTTAATAACAAAGTTGTTGAACATAAACGTTAAAAAACTTTCAGGAAAACCTTCGAAAGCACGTCCTCCGCAGCGGACGTCACGTGGGATTGTATCTGTACGAATGTGCCGACTGCACATACCAGACCAACATGGCGGCGGAACTCCGCGCGCACCTCGTCGCCGCACATCCCCACAAATACCATGCGAAAACTGCACTGGAGGCCGTCAAGACACATTTAATGAAGACAGTTGCGCGGCACACAGATAATGAAAATTAATTAGATGTCTAATTGCATCGCTATTATTGAAATCAACTTGAATAAATAATTGTCGGGATTATTTTAATCTTTCCGTTTTATTAATTATCCAATTTAAAAAAATCTAATTTTCTAAAATTTCTCATTTTTATAGTACACAGATGTATGGATGTGAAAGAAGTAATGTTACGCCAAATAGAAATCCGTAATCTCTGCCTACCCCTTTGGGTTCCGGGCGTTAGTGCGTAATTATTTATGTATAAACAAACACGAAGTCGGCTTATGAAGGCTCGTCTGGCAATACACAATGCTGTACTAGTCCCCACTTTAATGTATGAAAGTGAGAGCTGGGTTTGACAGGAAAAGCATGCTAGTAGAGTTAATGCCGTCGAGATGCGATCCTTAAGAAGTATGTTAGGAGTGACATTGAATAGAAAATATAAAAATAGAAACTAATAGGATTAAAAATACCATTATAAGAGAAAAGTTTGGCTTAAAAGTGGATGTTGTAACTAGAATTGAGAAAGGAATGCTTGGGTGGTTCGGGCATGTTGAAAGGATGAATGAGGAAAGAATAACGAATCAAATTTATGTAGCAAAAGTGAGTAGCGGTGTTGGTAGGGGACGCCCTAGGAGAACTTATATCGATCAGATTAGTGGCTTACTAAAAGAGGCCTATATAAGGAGCACCCATAACCGACGAGCATGTATGCGTAGATATATGAATGTAGAAGAAGCAAGAGAGGTGCGACGGTCGCGCCAAATGGAAATCCATTGTCTCTGATTACCCCTCTGAGTTACGGACGTGAGCGCATATTTATTTTTACAAACACAATTAATATACTCAATAGAAATCTACATATTAAATCACGGCTAGTGTTGCGGAATCTCGATCCTGAAGGGATGCAAGAAAACAAATCGCACAATTTTTTTCATCAATTTAGGTGTAATCTGCTCAGGATTTCAAAACTAAATTTTAATAGATAGATTGAACTAAAAAAAATGTTACTAGTCTAATATTATACTATTACAACTATTACAAGAAGCGGTTGTTTGTTTTATAAATGATTTCTATAAACTCTGTACTCAGTTCATAAAAACGATACTTTATAAATTGATAGTTGTGATAAGACATCTAATAGTCTGCAAGTATTAAGATATTTTTAAGTCAGTAAATACTCCTCTCTACCTATCTAAAGCATAATTATTTTGACTTTATAATTCTGCCCTCTATGGGTGAGAATAGAAATCATATGGCGTGGTTGGAAACCTACATTGATTAATTTCTATTACGTTGACTAGATGGCGTTTATGCTGATTTTTGTATTTAATTTAATATTTATCAGAAATTGTAATAATTCTACTTTGCGTTTAAAATAATATTACTTCGAAAGATTAAATTAAAATATGTGAATCAACAATATTATTTACTTATTTTTAATAGTTACAACATAACACAACGTAATAGTGGCAACATTATACTAACTTCCGAATCCGAATGTCAAATTACTAAAAAGGAATCCGAAGCGAGGGAAAAATTTAATAGAAGTAAGGTAGCCCTGAGTGGAGTACGTGTATGGTGTGTTGCTTGTAAATCAAAATACGAAAGATCGAATAATTTTTACTGTGACTTAAAAGTGCCGCCGAATAACAAGTGTGTTGTCTGCGTAGTTACGTAATGATCTTTTTTACGTCATAAACACTAACAACAAAATATCGGTCAGTTATTTTGCAGTGCAAAATTAAATTAGATCTGAATCATGTTTGTTTACGTCCACGTGCTGTAGGAAAATCGATTATATAGTCAAAATGTCGTTAAAGGTAAGTTAGCGTTCAGCTTTTAGTATAAACCATGAATTTTAATTTATGAGTCAAATATATCTCAAGGTCCCCATTTTGCGGTTTTGTTGTTTTTATTTTTTACTTGTATATTATTAATTAAATGATAAGCAATATCTTACGTGACTAACGCAACGTGAAGAAATATCATTTAAATTAAGTAAATAATTGTATAGTGCATTCAAATGTATTTTTAGCTATCTTTAGAAGGTTAAATGATAACCCTCGCCTTGACATTGGCATATGCAGTTTATAATAACATAAACAACACATAACATTATTTGTACTGTAACCATTAGGTTTCTTTGCACTTTGTTAGATTTAGTATTTAGATAACTACATTATAATAAGTACAACTAATTAATTTTACACATGTGTACCCTAAGCTTTTTGTATTTTTTCATTCAATATTTTTAAAGATCGATGTGAATTAAAAAAATCGTATAAAAGAATTATATGTAGCACTGATGTAAACAGTATCTGCTACTTAAATAAAGAATCAGTGGAAAGGGAAAATTAAAATATAATTGAATACCTAATGAAGACCCTGTCTTCAGTTCATATAGTACTGTTACTCTTTAGTGTCGGAAGTCCATAATCACTTAAAAGAAAGCTACAAGCAGACTATGAAGAGGCTTGTTTATAGTTGCAATGTCACCAGTATTCTAGATGTTAAGTAACAATGTAAATATAGGAAACCATTGAAAGAATTACTTTATGTGGTAACTCAAGGTAAATTTAAATTATAGTATAAAACAAAATATATTAAGTCACAATGGTGATTAAGTTTGATGAAATTATGAAATATTAATTTATTTTATAAGCAGAACAACCAAAAGATTGCTGGAGTCCACTAGATGGGGCAATACTCTTTGTGACACTCCTTGCAGGCCCAGGAGTGCCTCTAATGATAATAATCAGCCAGCGATTACATTTCTTTATAATTCAGATTAGAACATATTATGTGCTGGTCTTAAGTTATTTCCTAGCTTAAATTCTGATTATTTATCTGATAGAAACAGCCTCGACTGGCAACACAAGATGAAGCGACTTTAGCCCACAATATTTACAAACCAGAACTCAGTAATATTGACATATTGTTATTGGATTGTAAGGAGCTTAGGATTTAGGGGGTAAGAGATTAACAGGAGAATATAAATCTTTTTAATTTTATTCTTCTTTACTGATCCTTCTATTTTTCTTCTTTTCCTTCATGTTCATGTTGTTCTAATAAACTGGAGACATCAGTATGTATTTCATAAATACCATATCAATTCATCTGTATCACCTTGCCCTTTTCCCACTTGTGTGGATCAGCACAGTATGATTGTAGTCCGTATTGTATAGGTTTTGGCTACAGTTTTTACCGTTAGCCACCTGCCTGACTCCAACCATCCTCAAGAATAAATATTAACCATATCAAGTCAAAAACATAAATGAAGAGCTATTGTTATTGGCGTAGCACTATGGAGTACATGGTCAGGTGTTTGAATCCAAGATTCGATCATGAAACTCCTCCTTGTAAGAGTTTTAGCTCAGTTGGAGTAGCCAAAAAGTTAGTACCGAATGTTTTCACACTGACACTACTAAAAAAAAATCGAATATGTTTTTACGCTTTGTTTGCTGTACAATACACCTGTACTTGAATACTCGTATCTATTTATATCAGCCATAATTTCTCGATGAAATTCGCAGACAGCATTATCTGTCACCTGAGTTATTTGCATCGCCGTGCGACGGAGAGGGCGGACTGGTAGTAGTATTCCATATATAGCCTGAGACGAGGCTCGCCACCGGTTTGCAACCAGTCCGCTCGCCTCTCGAGTCACTGAACCACTCGATTATCTGGAAGGATAGACGATTTACCTTTGATTTATCCCTTAGACTTGTTGCAGGAATTCTTAACATTACTAGATTCGTAAATTTTTTTTTTTAATTCAAAATTACTAAAACCTTAGCTGAACCTAATTAAAGAAAAGGAAGGAGGTACTCAATTCGCTTATATTTTTTTATTACTTCAGAACTTGGACATTAATGAACCGATCTTGCAATCGATAGATTCGTTTCCAAATTGGTCACGTTTAAATTTTATCCCAACTTAATTAGTGGTTCCAGAGTTATTCACTAATTGGTTGGCTGGTTTTTCGCTAATTGAACTCGGTTTCATTATTTCATTTAAGTTATTTGAAACTTAGTTCTTAAATAATTTCTTACTTAATTTTGCGATGAGCTTATGAACCATTAGAACCTATCAGCTATTTGCTTTAAGATAGATAGTGTCACTGTAATCGGCTGGCTAGGTCCGTTATAACGGAATGAGTTGCCTCTTAGAGGATCGGCTGTGTCTCGGTGTCCGTTCAACATAAAATTAAGTACCTATAGAACCAACCATCGAACCGAAAGTATTTGGGACGAAAGATATGAATAGAATTTTCATTTGCTTTGTCATCCAAAGCGACGACTGTTCGAGGTGCTATTATTAACAACAATAAGCTAATTTCGATTCGATTCGATTTTATTAACTAATAGTATACGGAAATGAATACAGGTTGTTTCGTCGCTACGTATTTTGATACAAGTAGGTACAATGATGCAAGCCATGTGTACACTAATTTATGCGCCTTTGATTCGGTTACACAATAACTCTCATCATGATATCACATAAAAAATTAAGAGGATCAGTCTGAAACGCAAGAAACGTAGCGTCAGCCCACGTCTGGTTTTTTCTAAAAATATAAGATGTATTATTAGTGTAAAGTGAGTAAACATTAATCCCACTTCTGCGGACCGCGTCTGATGTGTAGCCATCGTGTACAGTTACTGTTGCCAGGCTAAGCACGTACGTACATACGTCTACAAGATTAACTGTGTCTTACTAGAAGGGGTCTTTTGCCGTACTGTAAGGTTACATTGGACAGTTCTCCCAGATAAAACACTGGATTACCGAACACCGATGTTTACTTTAAACATACGCGATGTGCCTCAGAGATACATTTGTGCTTGTAATGTTTATTAACCTTTTAGTTATAGTGGGTTGGATATGGGTTAACGATCGCATGGTTGAAAGTTGGAATCCAAATAGGATATGTTTAAAAATAACATTCACGTTTGCTTCGAGAAACGTGCTGTTGTATGTATGTTCTAGAATGTTCTTTTTTCATAGTTTTTTTTAAAACAGTTAATGTTTTTGTTGTAACGGGCCAATACAATTACATAACACATACATAAGTTGTCACATATACATAAAAATGTAACTTCGCACTTAGTATAAAACAAATTATCAATTTGATCAAGCTATATATGTACTTGTATATTACTATACATAACCTTACGAGACATTTGTGGGTCACTATTAACATTATCAAACGTATCTGTTTCCTGAGTTGGTAAACCAACTCTTTGAGTTGTGTTGATGATTCAGCGCCGCGCCTGCTGCCGTATTTGGAGAGAGATCTGGTTCCCATCGATCGATGGCTTCCTCACGGCCGAGAATGCGGGCCTGTCTGGTACGGCCACATAACTTGCATAGTTTTCTTAGTGCCAGCAACTGAGATGTAGACAATAGACTAGTGCCGCTTGGATTATGGCTGTCAAGGTAAAAAGTTGATTTCATATAGACTAAATTAAATGTGCAGTATATTTGCTAAATATTCATGTATGAAGAAAAAAATGATTTGGAATATTTTAAATGTATAAGCTGGATTTATGTTGACATACAGACGAAGGTTATTCGTAATCAAGGAAAGAATGGTGACTACAATTGAGATCCTATCTATCCTAAATGTAGGACTGAGAAAAATCTTGCTGTCTTTAAATTCTATTTGTGTCCCTTTTAATAATTTCTCACATATTTCTAAACGAGCGTAGCGAAGAACCGTGTGTTGACAGACGGACCGGAAGCCGGATCAAATTTCATATTATGAGAGAGATTTCAAATCGAATCTACTATCGTGGCAGGAATGCCTTTATTTGCTTTGTGTCAGCTCTGAAAACTTTGCTTGGAACTGTGAGAGAGAATATTACATAATATTCAGAATTCTTAACGACACCATGCGATTTCTTTTTTCGGTAAGTAAATTTACAAATAAGTATTGAATACTAAAACTTTAGAATGTCAACCTTAAATGCTACTTGGAGCAATTAATCTTGACCACTCTTAAGCCTTCACGAGTCGTCATTAACTAATATAAAAATACTAGCTGGCCGGCAAACTTCGTTCCACCCTATAATTAATAGATTGTTCACTACTTGGCGATAAAGGCTTACACATAAAATATAGATACATGCTGTCTCGGGCTTTTTTGTAGGACTATTCAAGGTAAACATTTCGATTATATATTATATATGTGTAACCCTTACGGTTTTGCAGCGCACACCAGAATAGCTCGCATATAGCGGATTTTTTTCCTCCTTACTTGACATATATCGTTATATTTTGGACAATTCCCACAATATATTTATAAATCATAGTCTATATCTTATTCTGATGTATAAGCTATATTATTGTAAAGTTTAATTAAAATCTATTCAGTAGTTTTTGTGTGAAATAATAACAAACACCCATATTGATTCAAGACACACTTGTAACTAAATAGTGCACATAAACTAAACCGACTGTTACCGGCCGCTCGCCTCGGTACACTTGCGCCGTAAATACGGGCATTTATATTAAGATCGTGACATAAACACATAACATTGCGAATGTAAAGAAGTCGTGGTATATAAAAGTATATTATGTACTTCGCATTATGCAACCGGTGCAGTTCGGAATATAAAATGCTCTCATAAAAGTATTTAAGACTCACCCATAAATACTTAAACTGCAAGTATCCATATTAATAATTGGTAACCTTATTGTAAATAAGTTGGCTGACATCACAGGAATAATATGTACAATAATACTAATAATAATAATATATAATTTGTCATTTAGTAGATATAAGTTACCTAAGTTATAACAACTTAAGTATAAGATTATATATGTTATATTGATGATTACATTTAGCACTTAAACATCATTCCTTGCTGTAGAATCGAGGTGCGAATATCGAGGAGTGATCGACCTATTAGACAATTACGAAATAACGTAGAGGCCTTGAAAGAGAATGTGTTCACATCTAAACAACACAGAATAGAATTAGTTCAAATATGTATTTGTATATACTGAGAAAGTATATCTTAATTACATAATAAAAACGTTACCAGCACCACGTTACCTAGTTATTACCTAGCTATTGTTTATCGAACAAAAAATAGTCTTATGCCACTAATACACCACGATAAGATCTTGTGAAAGTTTCGAAACGGATTGTTAAAGCCTGTCACATAAAGAACTCCGTTAAATAAAATCAATATATACGTTGTACAATCACATCTTACAATCTACATAAATACAAAAGCTATACAGTCTAGGTAACAAGCTACATAGAGTAGATCAAATCAGAGAATTGCGATATTTATTACCTTAAAGAGCTTACATGAATTAATTCCACATAGTTGATTCGACATGAAATACGGCGTCAGCTCGCAGGTCCGGCTTACTGTACAGGCCTATGATTAAGACCAATTACAGCAGCAATACGCCATAAGCAATACTGCGTACAGTGACTAGAACACATTATACAATCTTTGAAACGAACACCGTTGTATTCTATTGTTTAAAAAAAAAACAGATAAACAAATGGTTAGTTATCTTCAGTGCCGTTTGCTATAAAGTGTTTTTAATTTTAAAATGTTATTGTTTTCTGTGCAAATATAGTTTACCAAAGAGTGTTGAGATGACGGTGGGAATCGAAGGCACGCCCTAACTTTAACTAGCGCCGTTAAACTTGACCCGATTCAACCTGCCCGTTACGACCCGCTCGGTTGTAACCTATGCGGTAATGCGGTTTCACAGCAAGCACCTGAAATAATGTCAAGTTAAATGATATCAAATATTCAAGATCACTAACTAGTCACCGCATTGTTGACTCGTATATTACTGGAAAATACAATGTCCCTCTCTACGGATAATATTTGATCTGATGTGATGGATTCGGATATTTTAGTCTTGAGAAACTTTTATTTAATTTTAAATTAAACTTAAAACTTTTATTTAATTAGATATTTATCCTAAATTTTCATAAATTTCATCAATTTAATAGATTAAAATCGGCAAGATTTATTATACTACAAAGATTATAAAACAAGAAGACTGTATTATTGGTATAAGGGAAGCCATGTTGAAGATTCGTTGCCGGCGCATGTATAATTGACTCCGACTTGTCTGTTAGCCGCAATTAGAGAGCCGCTCCTAATTCACTCTGTACGAAGAGTACATTGTTCAAGTCCCCTCTTTGCATAACAGACAGTGAGCAGTCCATTCAGTCTAGACTTAGCAATAGTCTAGTTAGATGTGAAAACATGTTGTTACCATTTCGTTCGTAAAAGATGACTACCTTTGACCACTTAAATTAGAATAAAAAGAAAAAAAAAATAAAAATCAAACAACAAAATGTACAGCTTGATAAGCTAAGATCTTCACAAATCATTACTTCAGTGACTTATATTTAAACAAATTATAGACGAGTTCAACCGCTTACACAATTTCTAAGTTTAGTGGTGACGACTTGGTGAAGTCATCCTACTAATTATTGTACATATGCACCGACGCTGCTAGGCCCACATTGCCAATTTATGTCGTTGTACATACATTGTGTCGAGTAATGGCTTATGTAATAGTTTTATCGTTTAACTACACGCTATGATTGTAACACCTGTTTGTTTACCCCCAATTATTGCTATTTTAATACGATTTTATTCACTTGGTGTGTATGTATGTATGTTCTATTATATCTAATGTTATATGTAATAGAATCGCTGAACATGCTTTTCAACCTCTTCAAAACATTGGATTTGAGACGATCCACACTTTGAAGGACCGATGAGAATGCAATAATGTTATATTTTAAGTAACAATGTTTAAATATAATAGTTAAAGTTTAAGTTTCTTAGTTTAGTTTAACTTAGTTTATAAACTATTAATTATTTCAAGATTATTTGTTAGAGTTAAATTTTAAAGTGAAATGATTCAAAATGGAACAAGGATGCAAATAATACGTGTCAGAAGCTTCACGACAAGCGTTCTTACGTGTTCATGATAAAAACCAAGGTTTTCCCTTTGTGTTTTGGGCTTCTAGTAGTTTCCTCGGCGGTTGTCAGCTGCGTATCGAGCGGCGCCGTGACGCCACATGCTAAGTAGGTACGCAGTCGGCTGACCCCAAGCCCCAAGGCCTCTCTTATTTATTACCTATTTTAATTTGAGAATGTTTGTTACGTGAATACCATTCACAAATACATAGTACATATAATTTGTTCACAATATATTAACTAATCCTAAATAATATTATAAATACGAATGTAAATTTGTTTGTTTGTTTGTAACGCTTTGACAACCGATTTTCATCAAATTATACTCACACATTACTAGGGTTTAAGAAATATATACATAGGGTAGTTACCTTTTATATCGAAATACATAAAACCTTCATTTACAATATCGGTTGCCATGTTAATGTTTCATGGCAATAACAACTTTTTGACACATTTATCATTATTTTGAAGTCATCGCATTTTACAAAAAATCCAGCGTAGAAAATGAGAAACAAATACGTGCGAAGCCGCGGGCAACAGCTAGTAACTTTTAATTTATATATAGAAAAATAAAAGTATACACGACCGTGACCATGACTCGGAATATTTCTTGGCTCGTTGCTCACACAGCTCTCATTTCTTCCAAGATGTCTATGCAAAATGTGTATTCTCTTCTGTTCTTCGACATAACCACATCATCGAAACCTGTTCTTGACTTTATACAAATAATGCTCTGTAAAAATTTATTTGGGGTTCATAAAAAACAACACGTTGCTGATACAGATATATTAAAGTTTTATTTAAAAATTAAAACAAATATGTAACAAATCAAACGCGTACATGTACATTTAATTTAATTACGCTATACTTTTTACACCATTTCACATGTTAATGTTGCTGTCACTGTCTTTGGAACACTTTTGACGGTGATCTTGTATGAGTATAACATGTCTATAGTATAAAATATCATGTGTAGTAGAATAATTTATACCCCCTTTTACATGGTACAGATGCGAAAGTCCCTAACAAGTTTTTAGTTCTCACGTACTGTAGCAGGCTAATCAAAGGTCATTTGTGCATTAGCTAGGCTACATCTTATTGCTTCATTTTGTGTTCCCCGGGGCTCACCTGTGTGGAACATGGCAACATATCTAAAGGCCCGCCGTCCTAGTATCGATTCGCGGGAACGACGTTTCGACACAAGCCGCCCATACGCGCCATTTGCATTCAATAATTTACGTTATCAATTTATTGATTTATTTGTATTTGTATTGTATTTTATATCACTAGGCAATATTATGATTAAAACAATTACAATATTTAATCAAATAGCAATGGGCCAAACAAACCTCTGTAGTACTTAGCGTTGTATGAAAATTTTCCTGCAAATGAAATTATAATAGCTTCAATATCGCAGTGCGGGCAGCATTTCATCTAATATGTATTCCCAGAGGACTATGTTTCTCGATTCTGTCGCTTACTCTAACGGCTATGTATTCATATAGTTATCGTCATTAGGTAAGCGGTTATTGAGGTAATCGCTTGCGGTCATAATTGACACTCGATACAGTCGCAGTGTCGCCGCAAGGTCAATGCAATCGTCGCATTGCTGCGAGTCAGCAAGAGGTGTTGATTTTTAGGCCAATGACTCGTTAAATATTATCATCGTGCAGTGCAAGCCATTTAAACTTGTCGCATTGTGTTCTTTGCTGTCTCGTGACAAGTGTCGCAACGCGCGTGACTTTTCTTCAAGCTTTCTAAACAGCGCGTTTTAAGGTAATGAGATCGTTTATGTTTCGAATATGTAAACGCACCTTTAGAAACATTTTTGCTTTAAAAAAAATGTTTACATTATTTTTTTTGTCTCAGTGGGTTTACTACTAATCAAGGAGATCATCTCAATTATTCACTTGCCTACTATGGCGCCAGTAAATTCATAACGGACCAAATCCCAAACAATTATACAAAACACTGTTAGGACATGTTCCAACAACTTATACAAAACACTGATACGACATGTTCCAACAACTGCGGATCATGAAATTGGAGAACAATTTGTATTTTTGTGGTTAAATGGTATTCATTTTATCTCGACGTACTAAAAACACGAGTAAAAATGTTTCTTAATAATTATTTTTTCTCTAAAAATTTTAACATGATGCATTACGCATTATGAAGTTTGTTGAAATTTAAACCTAATGCATTATATATTAAGATAATAACATTGAACTTCCCTCTCCCAGAGAGGAGGTCTGTGCCCCTGCAGTGGGGAACATTCTAGAAAAG
>JWHW01001433.1:397027-420075 GCA_000931545.1 Papilio glaucus
GTCATTCATAATGTTTTTGATCTCACGTTTTTTGTATCCGTAGATTTTTTTTTTTGTATATCTTTGATTTTTAATTGTTTTGGTGCATGTTGTGGTCGCCTGTAATTAAAATTGCAATTAGTTCAATTTTTTTTGGATCAGATTGTATGTGTGTGTTATTGTTAATTTTGTTGGCAACCCTTGCAAATAAAATAAAAAAAAATAAAATAAAAAAAAAAAGGCTGAAAAACTATGGTGTTGTAGAACGTATGTGACGAGGTAGTCACACCCACACGGCGGACGAAATCATTAATTCCCTCTCGTAATATAGAGGAAGATTACAAAGTTTCTTGATGTCAATCATAATAGTTACATTTAACAGTCCCATATTATTATTAAAGGAAGTTAAATTTAAGTCATTTTGTTTAGTAATCGCACAATGACATTTTGTAACGTTCCACTACGTGTCAAAAACACAAATGACTTCAATGTTTGCTTTACTTTCCCTTTCTTTTTATTACAATATTTGTTAATTGTTATTTATAACTTTAAATTGACGTAAAAAGTTCTTTAGTCGCGTTAAAAATATTATAGGATCGCGTGAACAACAGAGCGATTTAGCGATTGCCAAGATGCGTTAGCAAAATGCTTATTTGAATTTGGAACAGTTTCGACGAACTTTTTTTTTTTATTCAATTTTGAATTTTATTGTTAATATGTAAGGTTTTAGTTTTGTTGATTATTTATTTTTTAAGTATTGGCGTGCATTCTCATCTGTTTTGAGTTTTCACTTCTGTCCGCGGTCCTTATGACTGCCTGTTTTTTTTCTAATTAAATATCTAATGCTTTAATCTATAAACCAATTCGTTTTTTCCAAATATCCGCTTTTATTTCTATGTCCTCAATTAAAAGTTCCATTTTCGCTTGACCACTAGAGCATAAGTTATAATTGCGCCAAAGACCTTGGCAATAGAACAAAAACAAGTGAGTATATGTCGATCCAAATATTTTGTATCTTTGGCAACTAATTTGTGTTTATAGTGGAGCAGGAATGCCAAGGTTTCGTCTTGAATCAAGAAACGGTAGTAGGTCATTTATATTGTAGTATAACACTAACTTTTACCCGCGGTTTCGTTCGCATTCGTTTCTAATTATGAACGCTGGAATTTTTCTAAGATGATCTACGTTTAATAACTAGTTGAGTCGTTTCACGACGAGTCGAAACAGATTCTCATTTATGATAGGGTTACAAATTTACTTGTTCGTCGATTTTCGTTGACTTTAAAAACTTATTCAAGACATTCGTTTTTAAAATCGACGACAAGACCTGTGATTTTCACCTATTTTTTACGCAACAAAGAAACTATGTAGATTTTTAGACATGAATTAATATTGTCAGCTAATTGCAGTCTTGAGGTATTTAACCTGTTCCTCTAACAGGATCGTTCGTCTCTCTCTCTTTCTCTTTCTCTTTCTCTCTGTCACTGGCTGTAAGGTTATTAAGTTAGTTTTAATTGATATTGATAGCTTACTACCTCGAACTATAACTACGAGATTTATTCATTCGCTAAGATTCACCAGACATTATACGTTATCTCGTAGTTTTTGTCTGTTAGTTCCCAGAATAATTACAGCTGCCCATATTCAGATTAAACATACTTACTTATGAATAATGGCAAGTATACCTACTGCTGACTCTATAAACTTCAACGACTTCCAGATGCTATCTAATATTGCAAATGTATCGCAGTCGGCATCTGTTGGCGGCATCTCTCCGACAGATGGCCCTCCGAGCTTATCTTATTAACTTAATGGACTTTTTATCGAAAGGCTTTCAAGCTGTTTTATTTTGGTATCTATTTAGTAAACTTATATAACTGTACTTCAACTCTGATGATAGGATTAAAAAATGAAAGGATTAAAAATAGCATTAAAGGGAAAAGTGTGGCTTAAAAGTGGACGTTGTAACTAGAATTGAGAAAGGTATGCTTCGGTGGTTCGGGCATGTTGAAAGGATGAATGAAGAGAGAATATCGAAACAAATTTATGTAGCAAAAGTGAGTGGCAGTGTTGGTAGGGGACGCCGTACAATTTATATCGATCAAATTAGTGACTTACTAAAAAACGGCGATATAAGGAGCACCCATAACCGACGAGCATGTATGCGTAGATGTATGAATGTAGAAGAAGCAAGAGAGGTGTGCCAGGATCGCGCCAAATGGAAATCCATGATCTCTGCCTACCCCTCTGGGTTACGGGCGTGAGCGTATATTTATTTATTTACTTTAACTCTCTTATACTTACGTTCCTCGTTTCGTATAGAAGCCTATTGACGTTACCAGTGTGTAATCTTTTGAAAGTATTATTACAAAACATTCTTTGCCAACTACTAATTATATTTAGGAAATATGGCTAAAAAAATCTTTAAATAAGTACATTGTACGATAAAACTATGGCAAGTACATGCCTTCTCCAAGTTGTAGGTTTTTGGCAGCAGTGCGACAACGTTCAAGTTACGTTTTACTTATACGTGTCTACTTTAAAAACTTAGTTCTATAGTCTTCGTTCATTATTTTGAAAGCACCAAGTAATTTGCAACTTGACAAATGTAATCTCTCCGAAAATCTCATCAATCGAGAGTATATTTCGTTCGTCAGGCTTGTTGTGATTACAATCTTCTATTCGTTAATTTTACTATTGAACTATTCAACGAGTTCATGTTAGTTAACTGTATCACGTATATACAAGTTCCATTTGTTTAGAGCAGTTGAATTATTGTCCACTGTTAAGGCTATTGTGAGGTATTGTAACAAAAATTCAAGTCAAGCATACACTAAGATTAAATTGTTTAAAGGATAAATGCCACTAGAAAATGTCAAGGTTGAATACATTACCTTGAATGACTGCTATTAATTTAGAGGGCTCGCCTTGTTATTTTGTTTGCGAGTGCTGTTACTTTTCTTTCTTTGTTCATATATGTATTTGAGATGAGAGCAGGTGCGATAATAAAAAATAGATATAATGGAAATAAGATGGGCACAAATTAAAAAAAATACACAACAGTTGAGAAAATGTCGATTTTATTTGCTGGAGAAATTTTATCGCATTGCCATTGCATTGCAATTTTACTAACCCCTGCGTTATTATGATTTGACAGTGCTGGTCAAATAACAGATGATGTTATTTTGTTACGCCTTATCTTAGACCATAGTATATGCCTAAGGCAACAAACAGTGGCCGCGGCGTAGTAAACATAGCAGGTCCGGCCGGCGGCGGAGGCGGCGGGATTGTTGGCAAGCGCCAGGTCTCAAGGCCGCGCCGTTTCCGCCTCTTTCTTTACAATCATCGATCACCGGTGACCTCAGCCGCCTTTCAAATCGATCACGTCGCCTCCGCTAAATCATTAGCATCTCGTTCTTCGGATAACAGGTTCAAATAACCACGTTCCTTTTCGATACAACCTCTTATCACATAATATAGACAAAATTAGGATACCTAATTTATGCTAAATAATAATTAGGGTCACTGCGTCCTAAATTCATTTAGCAACTACTAGCACTTATTTATTTTTGTATCCTCACTCAGACTCTACTTTTGAGCTCATGGATAAAAGACGTAAATTATTTCTGCAGTCTTCTGATGAGTGATCTGATGATGATCATGTTGTGTTGAACTATCGGAAGTTCATTAGACAGATTTTGAAGTGCATGAAACGCGACATTATGCCAATATGATACGAATCAAATCAAAGGGGCAATCGAGCAAAAAACGGCTTTAAAGAGTGCTCAAGAACTATCCATTGGGCGGGGCAGGAATCGAAACTGAAGACGGCAGTATTTATCTTCCACGGAGCTCTTGGGTGAGGTGGAGCGGTTCTATGGATAGTACAGCAACGCAAATACCCGTCATTGATCTGGCAGAAGATCCAAGAGTCAGATTAACTTGACATTATACTGGTTAACAGTGGTATAGCTCGCAACCGGCTCGACCGGTGAAATACCACGACCTCACAGAAGACGGACAAGTAGAAGTATAATAAATATTTAATGGCGACGAAGGAATTAATGTTTTTTCTTCTATTGGTACTTTTAATGGTATGGAGGGGAGTGCCATCGCTCGCTACGGCTATTGCCGGTGACGTAATATCCCAGCTACTAAATGCATTGCTCATTGCACTGATTGCTGCCCGCCCCAGATTGCTAATAAATGTGACTTTGGTTTGGTGACTTTAGGTGCACCATAAAATTCCTCTTAATTTTTGTTAAATACAAAAATACACTTACGTTATTAGTACTTTCAAATTTTCATTAGAAAAGATTTTTTTTACCTTCTAAAATTTTTACGCCTGTTTTAAACCAACTTGGAGGAGGTTCTTAATTCGTCTGTATTTTTTTATGTTTGTTACCTCAAAACTCCACTCCTAGGTAACCGATTTCGGTGATTTTTATTCGACAGCTAGTGCTTGTGCTTGTCGTATGTTTTAATCAAAATCAGACCTTTAGTTTCTAAGTTGAGTCTGATTCCTAATAATCTGTTGTATGATTTTTTTAGATATATATTTTGTTTAAAATTTTGTTTTGATGTAGAATCTCCTACGAAGTTTTTCCCGCTTTTATTTGCTATCATTTGTCTTATATTTTATTACATGCTTAACTTATGCGCACACAAACTTCGATCTCGATAATTCCCCACTCCCCTGATATATATTTTATAGAAGCTGGCAAACGAGCAAGCGGTTCCCCTGATATTAAGTGACCATAGGACCAACGACATCAGTTGCACGAATGGGTAAATACAACATCGGAAGTAAGCTTCTACATTTGGTCTGATGACTGAGGTGCCGGAGGTCCATTAAAGGTAGGCAATGCATCTGCCACTTGAAGCGGAAGCCTATGAGTAGGGGGCATTTAACATCAGGTAGCCCGCTTGCTCCTGTACCACCTTATTCCATAAAAATAACGTACAAAGGAATACATAAAAGGTTATTTCATTTTCCTATACATCGTCTCTTCTTTGAATACTGTTTCCCTTACCATCCATTTCTGAATATAAAAGGATGATTCTCTTCTCATCCTTTTATATTCAGAAATGACCAAAATTAGGCCTCCGGCACCACTCTATCTGATAGTTGATAATTCATAATGACGAAAAAAGCCTGCATATAATTTGTTCCGAAGCCATAAAGTGTGGTCACTCTACATATGTTGATGCCTTTAATTAGTATTACTCTGTGTCTGAAAGCCTGCCACAATGATCAGCTCCATGTTGCAATTCCATCTCGATTCATGTAAATGCATTTGGTGAAACAAAATAAAAATATACGCTCACGCCCGTAACCTAGAGAGGCAGGCAGAGATCATGGATTTCCATTCGGCGCGATCCTGGCACACCTCTCTCGCTTCTACATTCATACATCTACGCATACATACTCGTCGGTTATGGTGCTGGTTATGAAACAAAATTAAGGTGGTTATTATCCACTTTACAATTAAATTAAAATTTTCCAACGGTGGTTACAACCAATTTCTTTATTACTTATCGCATTAACAATATTTTATCCTAATGTATTTATTAATTTTATTGTTAAAACAAAAATCATAAAATAATTTGATTCCATTATGTACATCGTACATATATTGAGGATTAATACACGTGCTAACACAAAAACAAATGTTAACTTTGTGAATACTGTTAATGTGTATTAACATCGATGTGTGTATCTCGTGTGTGAACACAAAATGTACATGTACGTCGTCTTCAATACAATAGTGTCTTTGTTGCAGTATTTACCGCGTACTGTTTTTCACGTCTTTATCTGTAATGAGTACAAAGAGTTGTTCATTTCGTTGTCAAGTCTATAGTCGTTACTTTGCGTAGTCTATAAAGAACATAATAGAGGAACGACGTGTAACAACGCTAAGAAAGATAACCTTGGACACGGATAAGGGGAAAAACTGCTCATTAAAATTTGGAAGGAAGTCATTCTGTTGCGCTTTCCCACTCGTTAAACACGTGACAAATTAACAACCAATTGTTTTAAAAATACAAATTTTACCCATTCGCATTGCCTTTCATTTTGTATTTTATTTTGTTCTTTAACTCAGGAAATCATTGCATAGATAATCAATTGTTAGATCTCGTCACGCATAAAGCAACAGACAGATAAATCAATTGTGCGATTAAAGATATGTTGCATGAACTCGACACCTTCCTCTCATGTAATTGACGATATTAACGCCTAGTCATTAAGAGCCAGACCGATCAGACATTGCCCGCAAATTAACGGTTATGTAAAAACTGCCGAAACTGGATCGGCTATGTTCCACACTTGAACATGGAATAAGGTAAGGGCAGCTACAGACGAACTTTGTGAACAAGATTTGCTCGTAATTATTTCTATGGTTTCATTTAATTAGGATTTATTACTTATTTTTAGAACTCCCATGTTTTTTTATTATTTATATAAAACAACAATAGAATGTAATATTTGATATTACTTTCTGAATATAATATCTCTCAGTTCTTATCGATTTTGTAAGCTGTCGAATTTTAAATTATAACTTTGAACTTTCAAATGTTTTCCGCTTCATCATCTTTATACCCTTTTCCCACGTTATGTGGGGTCGGCACAGTAAAACCGCAGTCAGTATATGTTTTGGCTAAAGTTTTTATGGCCGGCCTCTGCCTGACGTCAATCCTCCTCGGAAATACTTGGTTTTATGTCATCATTTGCCACTACCGAAATAATCAAATGTCGCGAGGACCATTATTTGTCTGGCGCATCAAACATATTATAGAGACGTATTGGAAGTCGAGGCTATAAACGACACACAGCTCACAGTTTACGTGATCACAGTTGACCCGGACGGACACACGGTACATTTTTGATATATGTACACCTTTTCGTCTTCTACATGTCGATACGATGTCCTTGGTTTTCTGATGCGTCAGCTCTTTGCCAGACGGCGGTTCTTTTATGTAAATAATAAATCGATTTACTTTTTAAGTTTTTCGACTCATTTATATCCTTAACAAATTGATCTCCAAGTCTACATGTAATAATAATATTGTTTGTTTCTTTAGTATATTTTTAATTTGATGCTGCGACTATATTCATTGTATATTCTTCTCGTTTCAAACATAGCATAAATTATGTTTTAAAAATAAAATTTATTTTGTATTTTCCTTACATGTTTATTTTCTATGAATTCCATATCTGTAGTTTGTAGACGCCTTATTTTGGCAATGGCCTGCTTCGGTTCAATAACACGACGTTCGTGTTGTTTTAGTTTTACATCAATAATCTTCTTAAATTTATGTAAGTAACCTTTAAATTCAAACAGCTAACTCTGTAGCACATTCTGTTATTTATAATACAAGAGTAAATTTATTTACACTAAAAATCTGTGATATCAATTTCTTTAATATATTTAAGGATTTAATCTCATAAATGTATTGTTTTTAGTCCGACAAGGCGGGCTGTGTGCACTAACCTCAATACTCTGGAGGCGTCAGAATGGTAGCTCGGTCGTTAGTCGTTATGCAATGACTGCATTCTGTCAGCCGGCTTGCATTGTTGCGGATGAACAAAAAGCGAGGGCAGGGCGCGCGGCGGACGGCCGTCGACCCCGGCCCGCAGCTTGCACGTAAACAATTATTAAAGCTTCATCTCTGCCACACTTTACATAACAAACGAAATCACTTCGTTGATCACGCTATTTTAATAGTTTGGCCAACTTGAACTTTGGCTACCATGTATTCAATGTACTGCATATGCAACAGGTAAAATACAATAGTACAATTTACCTGCCGCCGCCATTGTCCGGCAGGACTTGAACTTTCCCTTTCGCTTTGCAAATTAGATCTTAGTTTTAAATGCCGTTATTTGTAATATCCATTATACTACATTGAAGTTTAGATGTGCATTCAACAGCGCATCGAAATTATATGAGGGAATCAACTGAACGTAGTGTACAGCAAAAAATGTTACTTTCGCATGACTCATCAGTCTTGTAGGCAAACACCGCATCATCGCAAGGAGCCTCTGTTCTCTGCGTAATTTCGTGTTTATATGGGTCTTATATAATTGAATCAAAAAGCTATATTTAGAACGTTTGACAAATGAATATTCTAGACAACTTCCACATGTGGTGCCCGTACTTAAAAAGGAAAATAGGTTGTATAAAATGTCAATAGAAGAACAAACAGAATTTGATAATGAACCAGTAGTACGACATACGTTACAGGCCGGAACACTGTAATGACGCCGACGGTAGTGTCGCAACTTAAAGTAACGTCGCACGCCGTGTCGCAACTCATTACGCTGCGGAATTCACGTCCTCTGCGACGACTGGCGACTGCCGTAGCCGCTTTATAACCACGTTAATAAGTTTTATAACACAGAACGCAACTACTTAAGTTCGATACATATTATAATTTCTTTGAAAATATTAAATGATTTTCGGGCGGATTATAAACGCGCCATCTTTAATGTATTGCACAATGCATTGTTTGTTTTGAAAAAAATCTCCTCGATTCAAAGTACTAAATTACTGCAAGGTAAAACATATTTTAACCTCTATTTGTTAAATTTCTTGTTGAAAAAACCTCTATACCATGAAATTCAAAAGAGGTCGTCTAGTAAACTATTTCTAGACTTCAAAAGGTTTCTTTACAAGCCTTTTTCCTGCCGGAATTCATACTGAAAAGCAAACATTTGCTTTGAAATCGCCTCGAGCCGTCGGCGACGGAGCTCGTGGAACTGCCGCGATGGCTCAATTTCCCGCGTTTTCTCGCAGCGCGTCCACTCGCCACACGCGCCGGCTTTCTACTGCTGATCGTAGATACTACAAGCATATTATCACGCGACATCGCGTTGATGTCATCGAACAGAGAAAGTCAACATTTGCCGCCAAGAACAATCCTTGTAGGTCACAGACGTCATGACCTATGCACTAGCACATTGAAGACAAATGCTAATGGACCGGAAGAGTTGTGAATTTTTGGAATTGTGACGTATGAAAGGAAAGTGCATTCGGCAGAAATACGGATGTTGAGATGGACACGAATGGATAAGGACCGAAACTAGTATGTATATTAGGGAAAGCCTGAAAGTAGTAACAGTATACCAATAGGTAAATTGAGAATTAAAAAGGTTGGCATGGTATGAACATGAATGGCATGTGACAAGGAGAGTTTTAGATATGTACATGGAAAAATATGTTGGTATACCCCTACCGTTATATTTCTCCAGTCACCTAAAAAACTAGACGTAAAAAAAGATGGTAGATTGCGTGATGTCATGGATAATAAAGGAGTCCTAGTGACGGTTGATAGAAAGGCGTGGTGGAACAAAACAACGGGGCAGGAGGATGATGATTTGCTGTTTGACCTATCTCCGTCTACACATCCGTCCTATCCAATTATCCATTTTATTTATGAAAAGCTATTAGAAATAGGGAAACAAAGTATAGACAGTTCAAACAGTATTTTATTTTATGCAGCACTATTTTAAGAATCATTTTAGATTATCTTTTGCTTATGCTATTGCCTGTGTCAGTTTAAGGAAAAGGAATTGTTACCAGGCCATTTTGCATTTGGGCTCAACTGTGAATAAAGATAAATGTAAAAAAGGGACCATAAACCGCATCTTTAAATATGTACCAATTTAATGAAAAAGTCCACTGGTAAAAGCTTCGCGGACTCACTCAATTAAATTTTTTTAAATTAAAAGGGGACACGTTATCATTCGTATTTAATTAGTTTCAGAACTGCCCTACATTCACTTTTATCTTTTATTTTTATTACTTTAATATAACGATTGGATTTTACGAAATTGAATGTACTTCCATTTCGTAAAATCCGATCGTTAAAATTTACACATATTGATAAAATAAAATATGAATATTTACAATACAAGATATAATAAAATTTATGTTTCTTTTAAAGCTATTCTTTTAGTTTATTAATATCTTTATTGTTTACACTTTGTGATTGTGCACATATAGACAGTTTTATGGATTATTTTATATACCTTTATACACGTTAAATGTAGACGTGGTTAGTTAAAAGAAAACTCATAGAATAACCGAAACGAAAGGATCAGGTATTTTACGTTCGAAGAGTCACGGGTGGCTGGCACGTCTATAAATGAAAACCGTGCTAATGACCACACAACAAACAGACGAGCCACCGAGCCATTCATGTATACGCGAACATATATGTACATGTATAGGAACTGGATAACTACTCGAAAGCTAGGTTTTTTTCAAGTCGTTTAAAATTGCCGTGTCTAATATATTAATAGGCGATTATCGTCACGGTTTATAAATCCATTAAACAAGTGCATTAAAGCTTGTTTAGTGATACATTGTGCGAGGTACAGGTTAACTGATTTGGCCGGTGTAAGTTAGTTTAAAGTTGGTGGGAATCGTGGGTTCGATACTCTATTGCAAGATAGCTTAGAATTAGGGTTTTCTAGGTTTCCTAGCTGGAACATTCCGACTTAGATTCCATTATAATTTGGAGACTTTTTACCTATTGAAATGTACCTAATATATTTTTTAACTTAAATATGTGAGAAATGTCCATTCATTATTTGTACGAGTATGGTATACATTCATGTTAAAATGTATGTTCGTCCATCCTAAATCGACCTTTTATTTAACAGTTGTATAAAAACTTACGTAGTTAATAAATTGGTCCGGTGCTGAGCTTGTAAAACCATACCCTCGAACTTGCTTGACGACGTGAATTGTTTGCGTGCGGCGGCGTGCCGGTTTCGAGTTGCATGCACCAGTTTTTTTCGTACACTGGCTATTTTTAGCAATACTATATTTGTTTGGCTGACGATAATAATGCTTGTGGTCATTCGAATCAAAATAATGGCTGTTGCATATTGTTTTTGTTTTTAAAAAGGTGACCTAGAATTCGATTTACAAACAAATGATCAGAGAATCAATTCCGAGCCGAGTTGTAATTCTATCTGTGTGAACCGTTTAAAGTGTTAACTCCTAAAAATCCTCTTATCTCTCTCTCTCTTTCATTTTTGAATCGTCGCAAATGTTGGTTTGTTCCATCTCTGATTTTTAAGGTAGAGCAACAGTCAAAGCATTCGTTTCGTTCGTCTGCTACTAGCTGCGGTAGAAATAGAGAGTTGTTTATGTCTGTTGGTCACGTCGTCAGATAAAAAACATCCGCGCGTCCATCACCGCGCCGCCTAGTCCGGAATTCGGGGCTGTACTGCATACTGCCTACTTTCAACAGGGTTGTCACACGTCTTCAACCTTTATAATTATCTTATTCTTAATTTTTATAATAAATTATTTATTATTATAATAATTTAAGTGTATATATGCGTTTAGTAGAATGCTTTGTTCTATGCCGTATTTGTCTAAATGTCAATTGTATGTTAATAGGTACATTAAAGATTATCACATGGAGGCAATTTTATAATTTTATTCATACACTATTTAGAAAAACCTTTTTAACCATATTTAGCAAGCACGTAAATTAGCGTTTTATTTAATTCTCTTGATCCCTAAGTCGTTCTGGGTTCGGTTTGAACTATTAAAAGATTGTAAGATAACAATAAAATAATTATTTGTTTACACATCTGCACTAGACGGTATTTTGTAACGGAATTTATATAGTACATTGGTGACTTTCAAGCTGAAGGTGGTAACCCTGTAGTCTCGTCTGCCATTGTACTGTTTACGCTGAGTCATTACGTAACAGCATCCGCTCTCGTTCTTCGTTTTCTAAACCTACTTCAATAGTTCTTTTAATACGTTTGTAACTTTGCCTCCATGTTGTTTATAGGCTTGAAAGTATAGAAACGTTAAATTGTTTATTTTGATTGTCCATTCATTTTTTTTTAATAATGTTATTGTCAAAGGAGATTAAGAACCAATATTTGAAATTCAAATTGATTTAGGATTTATGTATTAGCATCGAGTATAGCAATATTTCACAGGCCGACTACGTGGAGGCTTTTGCTTCTCGACATCAGAAATTTCGAAGAGCAAAAAAGCTATTTCAATAACAAATATCTGTGACGGCCTTGGTGTTGCTAGGAAATTCAGTTTTTATCGAAACCGGAGTTTGACTGCAACTAATTATGTGAAACAGTCAAGAAAAACAATTCTAAAGTGTTGACATTAAAAGATGTTATGCAAAAATAGAATGTTTATCATTAAAAAATAGAGAAACGCTGATGTATATTGAAGTGTAGTAATGTTCCGACTCTGTAATTTAGTCGGTATACTTTTTTTAATTTTATTCCACAATGCAACTCTGTCACAAATATTTTTTAAAATGTTTAAATGTTCTATAACTCCAATTAAATTGTTAGTTTTCGAACATTTACGATTTTAGAGCGCTTCAAGTAAGAGTCAATTGTTATAAGATTTTTTATAATGAAAGATATTTGTAGATTATTGCAATAATTTATTAATGTTTCTTTTCACCATTTCTACTAAGCTGCTTTAAAATCTTAGGCTAGGTTAGTGGTAGAGCCCGTAACAAAAAAAATTGTTGCAGGCTGCCTCATTAGACACTAGTCGAATGGCAAATTCAAACCCACGACCTCATGATCGGCAGCCCGTGTCCCTAACCATCAGGCTATTGGTGCTTCTAGAGTAGCAAGTCATTGGGTACATTCCTGGTATTTTTTTCTTTAGCAAAATTATATAAATCTGTAAGACATTTTAAAAATTTGAGTAAAACAAATGAAATCTCACATTTTGTTACTTTTTTGAACCATACATCTGTTTCGTTGTCAAGATAATTTGTCGTTGTGTGTTTTTCTATGATAGATGACATTCCTCGCAATGAAGATTAGCTGCGAGGTTGTTGGCAAAAACCTTCCGTCGTCCATCATGGGAGCGCCGCGCGTAGCCTCACTAATTGTAATGACACTTTATGTAACTCAACGAGTTTTTTCGGTTTCATATTATGTTTTTATACTGTATCATTTTCTTCAACGTACAGAGACGATTCATGTTTTTCTTTCATCGTTGTGTTTATTATGTTTGTTATATGCAGACACGAAGGTCAGTACTGAAAAAATTTCTCCTCGTTTATTGTTTCGTGTATCACGATAATTCAGTCAGTCGAATCATAATCTTGGTATAGTACAATACATAGAACCATATTGTCAACAATGAGGTCCGTTTTCCTTTCTACGTCTACAGCGAGGGTGGTTGCATTAGTTGCCATTGTCTGCTCCTTACTACGCACAGCCTATTAGCACACCCTGTCGATAGCTTCAGCTTTTCAGCTTCACCATCTGACTTTTGTTTCAATCTCTAGATTGAAGGGAGTTCGAACGGGGGGAAGTTCCTATTGTTGATTGCCAGGGTTAGTAAAAGTTACGATATCTATTTATATTCATTCAGAATAATTAGAATTTAAGTAAGTATAGTTCGATCGGATATCTGCTATGAAGTAATGTGGCTTCAGAACGAGGCCCCTAGGAGCTTGGTTACTTTTAAATAAGTTTAGGTTATGCGCCTTGTGTGCGTCAAGCCCAAACCTCGAGTCAAGGAGTGGGTTAACTTAATATCTCTTAATGACAAACAGGTTTTAGAGCCATAAAGAAACAATAAGATTTCGCCCAAGTTGTACTCAAACAAAGATCAATTAAGTGAGCATGATATTTTGAGATGTAAACAAAGTTAAAGCAGTATGAAGCTTTAAAATTAGTTTCATTTAATTTGAACAGTTGCAGAAAAATGTAAGTGAACATATACGTCGCTTAATAATTATTTTAACGTGCGGCAATCACAAGCGAATCAATATGGTAGTAGGAAACCCCGCAGCAGTGAATTTAAAACGCGGGCGTACCGCTGTATACACTTTATTACTTATGTTTAATAGAAACTGTTTTAAAATCTTAAACATACTTGTACCAATATTTAAAAAAACAACAAAACAAACAACTTAGCAGTTTATGAGCCCATTTTTATATGAAGACAAAATTCGGATGAATAAACTAAGAAGACTTGTACTATGCTCAATAGAAATAAGAGTCTAGAATATTGTATAGCTTCAAATATTTCTTTGAGACATATGATAAATAATTTACCTACAATACAGACTATAAAAATATTAATTTGAATAATTAGTTATACTCGTAAAACTGATTTTAGGTTAACGAATTTGCTTTAAAATATAATTTCAATAACAGAAAAGACTATGAATTATTGTGTTATCTGAACATTATTATTATTGGAGAGTATCGTCAGTCAACCCGAAAGCGTTGGGCATCGTTAAGAAAATAAAGGATGCCTTTGTGCGTTATATCCACCCAATACATATAATGTACATCTATGTGCCGTTAGCAAGCTTGAGAATGTTAATGCGGTCAATATATAAAAAAATAAATATTTATACAGCATATACCGCAATAGTTACAGCAAATACCGCTTCTAGAGAGCTCGTCTGTGATCAAAACATCGGACAAACAATTTTATTCATAAAGAAAAATTGTTCTCTCTTCACTTATGGATATTCAATAGATTTCAATCTAAAAAAACAAATGTGTGTCTAAGACGCGTGGGATAGCGGGAGTGTAGCTCTACGTCGATTGTAAAGGTTCCCACAGACTGGCTTTGTGCAGTAATCTCACAATGTTAACTTTCAACTTGGCATACCGTTCAGTGATATAAATTGATAATGTACCAGCGCACAATGAATGTAATGTACGGTCATAATCGAAGATGGAAGAAGATAAAACATTTAGTATTATATGAATATTAGAAGTAGAAGTTTCTCGAAGTTACCTCCTTCTCGAAGTCACCACCTTCTCGAAGTTACCTCCTTCTCGAACTCATTGATTAGCTGCAGCTATTTATGCCGTTTGCTGCAAAATGTGATGTTCTTTTTTTGTTTTTGTTTATAAGATAGTATCGCTTATAAATGTAGAGTGTATAAATCCAGAGAAGTGCACCCTTATCCACAGTATGGCACTTGTATGGAGTGTCACTCGTAGCGTATAAATGAGGGAGTTGTCGCCGCGCTTCAAGCGACGTTGCAGTTTGGCAGCGTTCCAGATTAGCACTTCTCCCACGACCTGATTACAGACCGGAGGTGACTGACCACTCTATATTTCTAGGTTGCGCTTACCTCCTTGTTCTTGATTGCAGTTGTTCTATATTATATTAATATAACATTCAAGTGAAAGTCAAATCGAAAATAATGATTGTCGATGAAATCACGCATTCATAAATACGCTTCGACTTAATGTCATGGCCCAACATTTAGCAGAAGTGTAACCGGGTACAGATACAACTATTGGTTCAAGGATAGAGTTAACAGGGACACTTTGTTATAAGAAAGCATTGAATTTTTATATGATTAACGGTTCACGTAAAATATTTTAAAGTCTAAGGGCATGTATGTTTACGTACAAGGAAATACATGTAAATTATGTTAAAGTTAAAAGAGAGAAGTTGTATGGCACGCGTCATACACATTGGCTCTGGTGCAGTATTCCGCCGAGAGCTAATCGCTGACTTATTCGCATTTGCATGATTTTAAAAGGACTTCAAAGAGTGGGCGTAAAATCACTTTAAATATTTAATCATTAAAGGTCAAATTAGAAAACTACGTATCGTATATATCATACTTTTTAAGTATTTAAATCAGCTAGATTATAATATTAGGGTAATCGACTTTGGAGTAAGCAGGCGGGTACAATTGTAGGCTTTTTAAATATGTCGAGTGCACCAAATATTTGCTTATAGGAAAATATGATTTTGTTTTTAAGTGACATACGAGCCATGCGAATGTATATGGTTCTGTACATAAAGTGAAAAGGAAGACACGTCTTATAACAATTTAAACATCATTATTACGTAGTGACGTTTTTAAAATACCATTATTATAAAATCGCGTCTTGGCGGCGGAGTGATGCACATCGTTCATTCCTGCGTACATATAAATAATTAATACAACAAGTGGGAAGTGAATACATAATATGTGATACATTGCTTCCTCTTTACCGAAGAATTTGTGACGCAGTATCCCTAGCAGGTACCGGCTAGGATAGTGTTAGTCTCAAACTAGATTTAATACGTTACAAAAACAAATGCATACTTTATTAATAAATAATTATAACAACGAATTAGTGATTTACTAAACGTGGCACACGTGTCAAATTCAAAAATATACCTATTTTTTTGTACAATTGAAAGAAATATAATAATTTTTTAACCTACTTCACTTTAATATCTGAGACTGCGTTACTCACCATCATTGATATGAGGATTCCAATTGAATTCATTCATGGAATATTTTATTAAAATTACAATTTATTATTAATATTTAATTTATAACGTATCGAGTCAGCTCGTAGCTAGAGTTCCGATGCTATCTCTTTAACGAATTCCAACACACACGGGAATGGCAGGTGAGGCAAAAATGGCGGTACGCCTTTGTTCGTGTGGCTGCCTCACGCCTTCAGATGCTATCTCACGGCCAACTTAATTGTAAAATATTATTGCGGCTTGACATGCACATCCATCGTATTGCTGATGGAAGTCGCAACGACCTCCATATCCATCAAAACTGTACCAGACTATTATGTGTATTAGGGAAATTACTTAACGAAGAGCCCACTGTGTGCTATAACTTGGTGCTGCAAATATATGCATACATAGAAGAATGTTTTACTTAAAATTTGTAAAGTTCCATTAAAATTTATCGTATGTTTACCTGACTAAAGTAGTATTTTTTATGGAAGGAGGTGGCTAACGAGCAAGCGGTTCACCTGATGTTAAGTGACCGCTACCCATAGGCATTCTCAACAAGCATGTGAGTTGCAGATGCGACAGAGGAGGGGATAGATAGGAAAAACGATAATTCCTTCTCCTATTCATCCCCTACCGTTGAATCCTCTTCCTATCCTCTTGCTATCCTATCTTTTGTAGGAAAGGATGCGAAGGGGAAGAGGACTGACATTGGGCCTCCGGTTCCACACCTGTCTTCTGTGAGGTCGTGTTATTTCGACGATCGAGTCCACCCACTCGTGCGCCAGATTTTGTTGTTGCGGGCTCTACCACTGTTAAATTATTTGTAGTTTAAAAATCTCTGAGACCCTATTTTGATTACTTTATTAGTTAAATAATACTAAAATGAATTTAAAACAGGCGAGTGTTTGGTTCAGATTGAAATATATTTTAGCAAAAAGTGTTGAAGTGGTAACCGGAGCCCTTAGGAAACGCAACACCCGTGACGTCACGCCACAGCGGCCAGATCTCAGGCGCACAGTTCATACGCGGCCACCTGACGCTAGCTGACCCTACATCCGCAAATATTTGTACTAATATTACACTTGTACACAGTTTTTGATGAAATCACATCGTTTTAACAGATTCCGGTGTCCGTCCGGCGCTAATTAATACGTGAGATAAATGAAATGAGATCTTTTTGATGTGAAATCTTCTTTGGCCGCATTAGACAATATTTATTGATGACACATGTCTTGTTTACTTAACCTGTACTTCATATATTCTATTTGCTGCAGTTCGATAATCCGAACAAACTTAACTCGTGTTCACATCAATCATTTCGGATAATCGACGTCCAAATAATATTCCCAAAATTAATCAGGAATAGTGTTTGTTCGATATTTTAATTGTTTCGATTTTTAATTATTCGCTCTACGTTAACCTTGGTCTAATTGAATCTGCATAACTGAACTCTGAGCTCATCCTGCAACGAGACCTAGTGTGTTATAAGATGATTTGAACCGGCAACAGTTCGCACCGCTCGCAAGAGCGCCCCTAACGCTCGCCTCCCACAATCGATTACGCGGTTAAACGGTCGAGAAATAAGTCACGCGTGCTGATGGTACAGAAATAAAACGATGATCTATTAAACCAGCGCTAATGCCCGTGTGCCAAGATCGATGTACGTCGCGTGATGTCACGACACCCTTGACATAGATCACTCATACAGATTATAAATACGTTGTAAACGCAGTCCAAGTTGTCCCAAGGGAGCCTCAGCTCTTTAAGAGTCTTAGAGGCTGAGGCCCGAAATCACAAACCCAGACTACACCATAAAGTCTCTTAAGGGAAATGTTAATATTTTAGTCCTCATAATTCTCACTTAAGATATAAAAGCAATTTACTCGTATCGTGTATTGTTTATTTACTTAGACTTTACAGGAATAAAGGATTCTACTCACTAAAGGGAATAGGCGTATCGAGGGGGCATATGGGGGTTATCCCCCGAATTTACGATCGTAAGAATTCTTGGTACTACTTAGTAAAATCCTGTTTTCGGTCAAGGGTTTTTTAACATGGTCCGACCCCCATCCAAAAAGTGGCTTGGGTACGCTTATGATAGTGCGATTCGACAACAATTATAATTTTGTACAAATTATAACGATTTGGTAACAGCCAAAAATCTAAGGGCACTAATCGTCTATGGCTTTCTTCGACCTACATGATAATGAAATGTTGACATGATTTGCAGAAGGAGTCCCGCACGGACGTGCAGTTCCATCTGGCGGCGCTGCGCGGCGACCGCGCGCGTCTTCGCCAGCTGCTCGACACCGGCAAAGTGCACATCGACTCGCGCGACCGGGTGAGTCTGACACTATACAAATATTAGCTATTTGTGTCTCGCTCTTATAAATATATATCATAGTTTCTACTAGCATCACTAGAGTAGGTACATCTATTATCACCATACTCTTGTCAATGATATGCAAAAGTCAGGCGTTGTTGTTACAAGGCTTTTGTGCCCCAGAACACTAAGTCTGGTTACTTTGAAAATGTGTTATTTTTATTTGCATACATCGGACTATATTTAACGTATATGAATGACTGTGCTAGTGTTTATAACATTTACTTCTCTCCAGTAGATATCACTTGGAAATACCGGCGGTATTGACCTATATGGTCAGACCTTTTCCTTTTAATTATCAGTATTTATGCATGATATACTGCAACGTTTATTTCGTTATGATTAAATTTGCAATTCCACCGTTTACTTGAGATTTATGTTGCAGCGGGGCGGCCTTATCTCATTGCGTTTACTTTAACTAGATCAATAAGTCGTCGCGACGAGAGGTTACTGTATAAAACGCCGACGCAAAGTCAGTTCCCCATCTGTACATAACTGTAATATACATATGAACAGCCTTTGGGGGAGTCCCCTTTTAGTCAAGCATTGCGCTCCCCTGCAAATTCCTAGTGGTTGTAATTTGTGTCTTTGCGATGTTTATAGGCTTGTGAATTTCTTATGTCTTGAGTCCATGCGAAATTGAGCTCAGTGTATTTTAAGTTTGCGGTTATTATTTTAGATTTTTATTATGTCTGCTTACATCGTTATTGGGGAAGTGATTGAATAATGTTAGGAATTATGAATTAGGTTGTGATTGAACCGTCGACTGGTAAATTCATAAATTCTTTTACCTGTTATTCTTAAGTTAAGTAGGTGCTAGAAGTTACCTATCATGGCGTATCCTAATTATTACGTTACGTTATTTTTTAGCCATAGTATTACGTCATTCTAAAAGGTCCTTTTGTTCTTTGCGTTGTTATTGCAAGCCCTTTTAGTGAGAGCCGGAGCCGATTGCAGCGCGGCCCTCCGCTCTACAGTCGACTCTAAACAATCGCTCGCTTTTGTTGTACTAAAATAAAGCGCTCGCTCCACTTTCTGGCAATTTCTATTCTTTATACATACACTGTTTTTCGCGTGTGACAAAACTAATGCTTAGGGCGGGTAAAAGGCTATCTCTACCTGTGAGCTCGGTTCATCTTTATAACTAACTAGCGATCCGCCCCGGCTTCACATGAGTAGCACAAAAAATAAAACTATCCTATCTTTTAAGTTGGATGAAATTACATCTAGTGACCAAATTTCGAAGTAAATAATATTTTAGGGAATTTTTTACACCTTGGGTTACATTATTGAGATTTTAGTAAGGATCCCATTTTTTTTGGAAAATATAATATAGCCTATGTCATTCGGGGATACTGTAGCTTCCCAACAGTGAAAGAATTTTTCAAATCGGTTCAGTAGTTCCGAAGCCTATTCAATGCTAAAACACCAACAAACAGACAATCAAACCTTTCCTCTTTATAATATTAGTATTATAAACTTAGTACATTAAACTAAAAATAGTGTTGATTTATAGTTCACTATATTATTTTCTTAAACGAGGTATCAGTGATGTGTTTTGAAATAAACTCATAACAACTAGGAAACAAATGTAACGTTGCCCGCTTCAGTTTATAACTCGGGGCGCGCGCCGAAGGTTGTCACGGCCGGTTATAGTTTACCGTCACCGAGCTACTTCGACGTACGCAATAACCGTTGTTGCATAATCTTTGGGGATTGTTTTTCTACGACATTACAAGTTTTCTTCTATTGTACCGTTTTTAAATAATGACACTGTTATGTATTTCATTATTTACTAATGTACTAAGCGTCTTCTGCGCCCTACCGTCTTCAGTTCGGTGTAGCTGTAGATCCCCCTCCAGGCAAACAGTGACAAGTCAGTCACAAAGAACAATGATTAACCAAAAGTTAACTTGTCATCGACAAATTACTGATGTTTTAAATTTTGCCCAATAAATTATTTAACGAGAACATACACTATCGTTGTGCTCCAACGAATTCTTCATCTAAATACAAACATCAAAGGAATGCAGGCGTCATGAGAGGCAATCAGGCGCGCGGGGATCTGCGTACTGCATGCGCGCACGCGGACTGCGGGCTGGCGGGCAAAGCTAATTAGAGCGTTGCGAAACGTCTAACGTATAATAATAAAATATCTATAAGGGCCATGTCATACAACGGTATTTGGCTTCTTTTGTACCTGTATAAAAGTAGAACAGTACATTTTTTTTTATTTTTAAGGTAAAAATTTAGGAATCTTTTATTTTATTTCCTGTAGAAAAAGACAGAATGTATCTCCAGTTTCCTATTCTCCTGGTTGTATTTTTAATTTACAGATAAGTTATCAACTACTTTACATAAAGTAGTTTGTACCATTCTGGTCTAATTATAAGGTCTGCAGTTTTTCGATATACACGAGGTCTTCATATTTCTTATGGATTTACTATTGTTTTTTAATTTGATTAGGTAACAGTTTTCCACTACTAATGAAGCGAGTCTTTCTGTCTTCAATTCTGCGCTTGCCATCGGTATTCAATTTTAGTTTTGTTTTTGATTGCCATCTATCGGTGACTAATGAAACTTTTTTTAACGCAATATGTCACGTTCAGACGTTTCAGTAGTGTTAAGATAGATGGCGTGTTATCGAAATTCTGATACCAATTTTATGATAAAATTAATCAATTCCACGATAATATAATATTCGGAATATAGAAGAATGGCTATTATTAGGTAACATATGATGTTATTGTTTGTGTTTACATTACTTTAGCTTTTGAAATATATTTTTGCGGCACATGGAAATAAAACATATTGTTGGTCAAGAGAAATAAGTATGTATTGTATGTGAATGAAAATATTTATTTGTGCATGCAGCACTTTTCGAGCCAAGTCGTGTTATCAATCAATAAATAATTTGCTTATTATAAACAACGTTATGTAAATCTCTATACAATACTAAAGTAATTGTTTTAACAAGGAAATGTTGTATGGTTGCAGGACGGCACAACGCCGCTGATCCTGTCAGCTGCGATGGGGCACGCCGACTGCGTGGAGGAGCTCCTGGCGCAGGGCGCGGACCCTGCCTGCTGCAGGACGGTATGCGGCAACTATTCAATGTTCTTTTCTAGGAGACAACGACAAGTGAAATAGGGTATGGGAGCTAAAGTAAAACAGAAAAAAAAAATTACATACATTTTTTTCAATTCAACAATTTCATCATAACTTGACTGCTTTGCTATGTCTAAAAGTAAATAAAGATATGGGAAATAAACTTAGAAAAAAAAAAAGAAATGACTAATTTTCTTTATTCCAAATGGACTAAAGGAAATCAATAAATGTTGCCATCCTTTTCTATCCTAAGCCTTATAAAGTCCTCGTGCGTCCTCGAGATTTTTAAACACACTCAAAATTACGTGCGCATAACCTTCACTATACTTCCCTTCGGATTTTTGTTAATGTCGATACTTACTATGTCGCATGTTGCGTGTCGCAGACGGGCACGAGCGCGCTGTTCTTCGCGGCGCAGGGCGGCTTCCTGGACATCGCGCGGCTGCTGCTCGACGCCGGCGCCGACATCGACGCGCCCAGCACGGTACGTACCCCGCCACATCACATACACATTGAGACCTCGACTGATTTTTTTAGACTGTGGCTTTTACTTATGTTAAAGAGTAACAACATTGTGACGCGCTTACATTTATTTGTTTGCTCTTTTATCAGAACAAAAACAAATGAACAAATCTCATTTATTATGTGTATCACGAGGTTTAACATTCAGCTGTGATTCATTTCTCACGTTGGCCCGTGTTGTCCAGGACGGCGGCACCCCGCTGTTCGTGGCGTGCCAGTGCGGCCACCTGCCCGTCGTCGAGGACCTCATACGGAGAGGCGCCAACGTAAACTCTTCTATGAAGGTACCTTGTATCTACGTTATATATTTTTTTAGTTTCTGATTCCATAATCTGCAACTCATATTGCCAATTATTTTGGTGTGTATTAATAACAATAGCGGTAAGTAAAAAAACGTGAGCTCCCATTTTTAAGATTGACCCATGATCTCGGTAAAGACGGCGGGAAATGCTGGGATGAGAAAAGTAAAGGACGGCATATATAATAAGGATGGTGTTGACGCGCTTGGCTATTGTGTTTTGAGTCTGTGGTAACTTCTGTTAAAAAGTTTAGAATAATAGTCCCGCTAGAGGTCGCTCTCTCTTTCAATGTTACCGTATTGTACTACTTCGTGTGAAAAATTTGAGTATTTATTGTGGTAAAACGCTGTTTATTTTGCCACTGAATGGCATCTAAAGACAGGTGATCAAAAACCGAACTCAAGAAAATTTCCAAACTGGATTGACTTATTGCACTTTTTTATATAAAATATTTTTGTTCTAATGTGTACAGGACGGTGCTACGCCTCTATTCATAGCGGCACA
>JWHW01001433.1:430492-445374 GCA_000931545.1 Papilio glaucus
ATTAATTAATTTTTTTTCGTTAAATATCAATTCTGTGATACATGTTATCAGTTTCATTTGCATTTCAGTTTATTTCTTGCATCTATTTTTAAATTAAATGAATAAATCATATTTTTTAAATTATAAATCAAATGATATTATTATATGTACCTAATAAAAAATGAGACAAAAATTGAAAACATATAAAAAATCAAAAATTGCACTTTGATGTTTTCTTGATATAATAGAAATAATAAATCAGCCTTTTCTAGAATGTTCCCCTCTGCAGGGGCACAGGCGGAGGCCTCGGCCTCGGAGAGGAGTCTCCGAGAGAGGGAAGGGGCCGTAATCCAGTGCGAGTTGGTGGATGTCACATGTCTTCGAATTTATTGGTTCTAAGACATGCCGGTTTCCTCACGATGTTTTCCTTCACCGTTTTTAGAGCTATGGTGATGAAATAAATTAACACAAAGTAAAGCGCCTACCTGGGTTCGAACCCGCGACCTACAGCACGTAAGTCGGGGCCTAAACCACTGAGCCACCAATGCTCCGATATAATAATTTAATAGATAGAAAGATATAATAATAATAGTTACATATTCATATAGTTATATTTAATTTTATTGTTTTTATATTCCGGCATAGCTCGTCCAACAAATATACATACATATATAATACTAGTGGACCGCCCCGGCTTCGCACGGCACGCCGTAGCACTATAAAAGTCGAGATAAAACTATGCTATCTTTTAAGTTAGATCGAACTGCACATGGTGTGCGAATTTTATTATAATCGGTTAAGTGGTTTAGAAGTCCATTGAGGACAAACATTGTGACACGAGATTTATATATATTAAGATGTGGTATGTACGCTTTAATAATGCAAAGGAGCAAAAACGGATCGACAAATCCAATGGTTACAATTACTATAAAAATATGTTTTGAACAGCATGACTTGGTATCCATTTCTAACCAAAACTACCTAATATTCACATGTATTAGTTAGTTTCGGTTTTAGTAAATTTTATCTCAGATTGCGTGACCTCACGCACCACAGACCAAGATCCGTTGCAGTATATTTCTACAGCGGCTCGAATTTTCACATACAAAGGCTTACATGTGGTAGAAAGTTCATTGTCGCAGTGAACCAGTTTGCATATTGCCTTGAAATAACAATAATTGTAACTAACGTTTGAAGCCTAAAATGCAACGGTTTTAGATTCAGCCATTACGATTGAATTTTTGAGCCGCTTAGTTTAAGCCGTCCTAGATCGCTTTTTAAATGATTTATGTATGTTATGCATTTTCCAAAACTAATTTGATCGCATC
Source organism: Papilio glaucus (assembly GCA_000931545.1). Lineage (NCBI taxonomy): Eukaryota > Metazoa > Arthropoda > Insecta > Lepidoptera > Papilionidae > Papilio > Papilio glaucus. The sequence goes on from JWHW01001433.1 coordinate 431,800, forward strand.
GGATCCACTCCTCCAAAGAAAATCTCGTCATTAAGTATGTCGTAACTGTTATGTCTGTCCATTGGTAATATTTTGATTCCTATTTATTTGATGACTTTGTCTGCAAAACCACGAGCTTTACATGTTCGTGTTACGTCACGTAGTTAGTGGCAATCAAAGATTCAATACTCGTTTAAAAAAGTTTACAAGAAATGAAGGACAACTCTATTGCTCGCTACTCCCAATATAAATCAACGTCGAAGCGCAAACGGCAAATAGGAAACCTTGAACAATTGCTTAACAAATTACGATACAGTACATAAGTATCATCAAGACAGTCAACGTATAAACAATAAACACGCGCGCTACTCACAAGACGTACGATATTGGCTCTTTGCAGTTGTAAAGTTCGCGTAGCCGTTACAACTGTGTCGCCGGACACTCAACAATACCGGTCATGGTGACGAAGAGAAGATATCTAGTAGTAGTACTGGCTGAAGTAGTAAGCTCCTGGCACCATAACAAACAAGCCTCCTTAAATTATATTTTATACTACAGATTAACTAATGAAAAATGTTCTAAAGCAGTGATAGCCACTTTCACACTTGTAAACTGGTGTAAAAAGGATAGCGTGATTAAAATAATAAGAAAAAAGAGGACAGAAGCTTAAAAAAATCGTCTCAATTGGGACGCATTTCGAGTCTTCACTTTTCAACCGCTAATGGCATATCTGCACCTTTTGGTATTCATTGGTCTTATCAAAATACTTTATCAACTGTAACACTTAGCTTTATACCGAAGTTATTCTAAGTTATTATAACTTGGAATTCTCAATATCTCACATAACTTTTTGTTATTATTATACTTTAAATATTTTTACCTCTATCCACGGAAATTGTGATTTTCCTCAAGGCTTCCGCTATTGTTTTATCATACTGTTATTACTCATACGGTCATAGGGCTCAAGTGACGGCATTAACAATGTTAAAACTTTTCCTGCATATTTACTACCATTGTGTTTTACTCAAAATAAGTTTTTGAGAAAGATATAAGATTAAATTCAAGGGATATTATTATCTTTACCTAAATATTCACATACTGAACTCATTATCATCTCTTTTCCCACTCGTGTGGGGTCGGCACACGGCACGGAAATACAGAAATCCTTTGTCTAAAAAATTAAAAAAAAATCTTTACTACATTATAAAAAGTGCAATTTACACTTGTGTTCATTTGTATTATGCTCGTAATAATCATAAATACTACTAGTACTTAATTTTCGATGGACATTTCCTTAAAGTTTAAGTAAAAAACGGCACGGCTTCCTTTTGTTTGTGAAAAATGTATTTATTTTTCCTCGATTAATTTAATAGGCGATACTTAAGCAAAATGAATGTGTTCGATGATTGTTCATGCATTAAGTTTGTTCAATAAGAACTTATGAACCTGCGGATGTAACAGCACAGTCGGCAGAGCGCTCGCCGACTAGACTTATTATGTAAACACCGAGGACAATGTGAGTTAGCTTCAAAGAGGCATGGCACTGCGCCGGGAACATGTTTGATAATATCTTGTCGGTATTCTACTGCACGCCTGTAGTGCTGAAGCGATGGCTTAGGCTAATGTTATTAAAATAGCGTTAGAACGAATAGGGTACGATCCGCACTCAATACAGATACTTTGAATGTAAACCAAACCAGATTAAGTTGCGTCAATTTGCTAATTTCAATATAATGTTATTTTATGTATTATTCTATAAGTAGCATTATTATGATACTAATAGGGTTATTAAAGATGGAAGAGAACGGCGTGTTACGCAAGGGTTCAACCTAAAATGGTTTATACGATTTTCGAACAGCGTTGGCCCCAAATTTAGCTCGTCAACCCACTTATGATTAATCAACGTACGTTATCATCTAACATATAATCTAGGTCCTGCTCAAGTAGCAGGTGAGGGTATAAATTTCTTATACCATATCTTAAAATAAGAAGCCGCTGACGTTAAACGAAGGCTTCGTTCAAGGTTTGAGGCGCGCTAGTTCGTTTCCCAGCTTCTACCAATAAGAAAACACTTACAAAACTTAATACATATTCTGATTTCAGATATCTTTTGCTGTGCGTCGTGGTGGTATTACATATCACCTTGACAAATGTGCAAGCATTCGCCATAAGAAGCACATTTAATACAACGAACACACCCGTGCAAGACTTGTCTGTAGATGAGAGTTTGCAGTTGGAGGTCAGACATGACTTTAAAAGGCCCAATGACTTAAATGCAAATATTTCAAATAAAAGTAATGAGATTCCTACCTCCACTGCGGATTCAAGCAATAATGGCGATGCGTCGACGTCGTTACTTCCGCATATGGCCACAGTAAAGTACAAACCCGAGGTCACCGCGAATATAATAAGAAATAACATGACTAAAAAAAATAATATTTCTGAACGAAGCATTGTAAGGGAAAACACCACAATAAATTTAGATAACAGGGTTATCACAAAACAGCCGACGTCCTCTCAATCGCAAGCTATCACAAAAAACGGTACCTCCCATCTTGATTTGACAGGAGCAACACAACAACCGGTGGACATGGACAATTCTATGTCAGTATCTGTTGAAAATATTAAGGTTAGAGCTGTAAATAAAACATTAACCTTCATCGAGACTAGTACGATATTAACCGATACAACCAAGCATATAACTCTCCGAGATCAGCTTGTACCTAAATCCACCAATTATGCAAACACCTTAGCTGACAAAAATAAGTCTGTGTCACCCGGCGCCAATAGTAGCGATTACGATGATATAAGTACTACCTTGCCTTTACGGAGAAAATATACAGTTATAGAAAGAAAATCGAATACCACAAATGATAAAACACCTGTACCGGCCGATAAACAAGAAGGAAAAGATAAAGCAGAGGCATCAGATGAGACGTTAAAAAAAGTGACGACGGACTATTTTACAGCAACTACACCAATGTCTCGATTAGATGTTTTGTCTAGTACTTCCAGCGGTCCCGAAATACTTGTTACAAGAGAAATGGAAAATATAACAGAACTCTATGAAGTATCACTACAGAAACCTAAGTTAGAATCGGTAACATCAAAACGAGCGGGATTTTTAAATTTAACATCGAAAGCAATACAAAACGATTCAACGAGTGAAAATTATACAACTGAGATTGCGTATAGAGATCATACGACACTAACACTTGAAAATAATTTAGACGCATTTACTAGTCGTAACGTTACAGGAGTATCCAAATCGCAAAGTTATTTAGTAAGTACATTTTATAGTAAGATTTTAACTCTTCAAAAATTTGATTACAAATTAAAGTAACCTTTATACGTGAATTAATATTGACAAACGTTATTTATCATTCCAGGATGAAGATGCGATTAAGGAAGAAATGCTTCAAGAAACGTCGCTTAAAAACAATGAGGAAATGGCTAAACAAAACCGCGAAGGGCGTGTTAATAATACTGACACCACGTTTTCTTTTTTAGAACAGGTCAGTGGTTTTACATCAACACAAGATTTGGAAGGAACCTTACAAACTAACACTGAGGAAATTATTAATACTAAACCTTCACAAGAAAAAGGTAAAAGTACCGTTGTCTATACAGTAAGCCCAAACTACAAGCCCATGAAAAAACTTGAAATCCAACCACCAAAACAATTTGTTAGAGATCCAGATGACAATAGTTGGAGAAATGAAAGTATTAGTTCGCTAGGGATTGTTTTCAAACCAAAAAATTCTTCGAAACCTTTCACTCAAGTCTTGAAAAATAAGACAGAGACTGAATGGAGTAATTTATTAAGTAAAGACAGCAAAAGTGATACTCCTGACTTAAGAGAAAGATTGGAAAAAATAGCTCAGAAGCGAAAGAGCAAAAAGAAGAAGACAGATTTATTAGGTAATATAATTTATACTGATTATGAGGAAAGTAATAGTTCTGAAGAAATAATTAATACGCGAAATATAGATATCACCACTCACACGGTGGACAGTACATTGGGAGATACAACAAACCCAATTACATCAATAGAAACAGTAAACGATTTGTCTACCCTTACTTTAACTACCTCGCCAATAACATCGACAACCCCCATCATCATGACGATTACCACCATAGATGCGACTACAGAATCAAAAACAAATATTACTACTATGGCGCCCTCGACGCACCCAAAAGTTCCTAGTAAAATGTTTAATAATACAAAGGATATATTGCCGAAAAAGTTAAAATTCAACTCCTCTGCGTTAGAAAAAGATCAGAAATATTTTAATGTTTTTGATGACTATGATATTTCAAGTGAGGATGAATCAGAGTATTTACAATTGGCAAAATTAGAATTAAAAAAATATTCTGTTCCCAATCACGTTACAGAGAGACCTTTTGTTACGACTCCACCTCTACCGTATCAATTTACAAAACCCGAAACGCAATATTTGCCTGAAAGAAAGGCTACAATACAATATTTCCCACCACGGAACACTCAACAGACAAAACCTAATAGATTTGATGATGACTTTGAAAGTAAAATCAAATCGCATACTAAAATGTCCTCTCCTAAAGAAGTGACGTCGTTTTCTCTTACAAATGCACCGGACACTCCATTGGGTAAATATAACACAAGATATCAAGACGAACGAAATAATCTAAATCCTCATTATGCTAATACCTTCGCACCGATCGAGACACCAAATAATTATAACACAAATGATTATACAAAATATCTTTCCCACACTGACCCCCCTCGGATTACTACAGAGCAAAGAACTAGGTACGGGGTCAACGATCACACGGAAGGCTTCCACAGAGCGTCTTACGTGATCAAGAGTTACAAAGATTTTCTAGAACAGGCAGCAAAGGATTATGACTACGAAAGAGACGCTGGCTTTATAAGTTACACGCAAGCACCTATTAGAGGTGTCACCATAAGCGATCTGCTCACACAAGAAAAAGGCAGACCGAATACAAACTTCAATGAGGACTACGACGCGAAATTCCGGAAGGACGTTCTACAGAGATTCGTCGATAATTTTAATCATAACGATGCGCGTTACAATGGTAATTTCCCGGTGTTGTATAATAATACTGTTATGCACGTAAACGTGGCGGGAAACGGCGAGGCCGCCGGCGCTTCCAGATCGTTTCTAAAAGGTATCTACAGTCCCTTGAAGACTAAACCGGGGCACGCTCGCCGGGAGCCCTACGACCCCAACTGCGACAACGTCACGGTGGAGCTCTCTCCCGCTTACGAGCTACACTACTACGTCCCGGAACAAGAGGAAAAAGAAGAGATAGAACCCAAACCGGTCAGTTAACCACTCGCTTCATTGCGAAATTGTGTACTTTAAAGTTAATATTTCACGTTGTTTGGCCGCTCTTTGATTTGCCAATGTTGAATAGAGTAACTCTGCATGTCGAAGAACAGTAATTTTTAATTAATAGTTTTGGTGAATTTGCAATATTGTTACAAGGAATAATATTTTTTTTATGCCTAGCTGCAAACCCGCTTCAATGTTTTTTTTAGAATGTGCTAAATTAGCCCAGAATAATGTAGACAATTATAATGTAACATATCGGAAAATACGTTTTCAACCCACGTATCTTTTACACCCCTACGTTGTAACGTACCCCTGGAAAAGTTGGGGCAACCATCCACAACCACAATCGCACTGTGATGTTTAGTTTTGGCTAAAAAGGAAATATAGGGAAACTATTGTTTTTGTCTTTTAAGATTTGAAAATTTCCTTTGAAGATGATTCAATGTAACATATTAAACAAGTAATGGTTTGAAGGTTTAAAGAAGGAGTTAAAAAATAGAAAAGTAGACACAAGTAATTTGATATGTTTTATTCTCAACTATTGTAGTCAACTTAACAACAAGAGTTTTTGTATGTAACAAAACAAAACAGTTTCTCCTGCTGATACGACGTACGATGTTCATTTTGTAATCAACACTGTGTTATGCAAACATGCATTTTAAAATTATTTTTGTATCTCAAAGTAACTTTCATATGACACACATATTCATATTGTTAGGTTATTTTATATCATTTATTTTGTATTTAGTCATATTTATTAACAATACATACTTCGGATGCAGTTTTATTGTTGTCCAAACTTTTCTTGTACTAAGTAAATATCTATACAATTTTATTTAATTTCTTATTTATTAATGGACTTGGTTAATTGTATAGTTTAATAGATTATTTACCACCGTTCATTGCTCTGCTCTAATTTAAAATATAATTTAGTAATTACTACATTTGTTGATAATTATAGCGTTGTGATGCTTCTTTAAGGTTTCTGGTCCAAAACTAGGTATAAGTATCATATATATTAGACAAAGTAATTTGAATTTATTGTGAATATATAAATTTTTAATCTATGTTCAATGTGAACTTTATGTTTCTTTTAAAATAATAATTTTATTTATTATCTGTTACGTAAGTTGATTCTGGAAAAGTCAAGCAATTAAATGTTTGTTTGGTCTTCTCTCGCTGTATATATAACCTTTGCTTTTTAACCAACTTCATAACCACTATGGCGTTCCGGAATTAAAATACATGTAGATTAAGAAAATATAATTGTCATACGTTTAGAAAAATCTTGACATACATGTTGTTGTATTGAATAAGTGATTTATAAATGTGATTTATTTATGACTATGGAGGGAGTGTGAGCCGACAAGCCGCTGTATGTCGGTCAGGGGCCATCGCTTTGTAAAATTATAGATTGTTTCACGGATTACGAAGTGGTTCAGGCGCGCGCCGCCATGCGTAGCCGCGTTTGTAATGCGTGTTTGTTCATACAAATAAAGATTATTTTGAACAACTATTTGTTTCTTTTCTTGACCGAGCAGTGACAACGTACCTTACAACTAGTATTTAGATAACATCTTGAGGGACATTTTATCTTAGACGTCAGAACAAAACTTTTACTTTTATTAATTGTATATATCGCATTTGAGACAAATTTCGGCATGTCATCATCTCCCCACCCTTTACCCACGTTATGTGGGGTCGGCGCGGTATGACCAATACTGGCTTATTTGGCTACAGCGTGCCTGCCGCCCTCCTTGAGAATACCATAATTACATACAACGGCATTATACTGGCATTTTCTCTTGCACTTGCATTTATTACCGTCAGATTGTAAACATAGTTTATAATCTCACTAGCCATATTATAAACTGACGACACATTGCGAATTTAACGAATCATTTCACAATTTTACTTCTACAGGTTACAAACTGTCAAGGAAGACAGGTCCAATTGTCAATGATTCGTTCAATTCACGATTTGCCGTCAATTTATAATTATTCGAATGCGATTATAAACAGACGATGTTCACGTATACTGTATATAACTGTTTTGTTATTATTTTAAAATAATGCCACACTGCCCTGCAGTGTCAGTGTACAGGGTTAACTATCTCGGCATGCCCGGATCGCTTCCAGAGATCGCACACGCAGAATACGCGCTAGTCGTGGAGTTGCGGAAAAGAAGCCCCCTACTACTACTAGTTATTAAAAATGTTGTTTTATATTCTTCTTGATGTACCTCAAGCAACAGGGATTAGATCTGTGCCTTATAGCTATTGCGTAATTTTTTACTAGTGTTGTATGCTTAGATATTATTCCAGGGGTTTAGAGAATAAGACAGACAGACCGATCTCCCATACTCACAATTAACACATTAAAACGTAATCTGCTCAGTGATACGTTTGCTTTCAACTGAAGTTGTAAGGGTATGTGTCCTGTATGTTGTTAGGGCATTATGAAAATGTCGATGTTATTTTTTCCTGTGTCCATTGTACGTTCTACGCATTCTTGGAATTTGAGAGGTGCAGCGGTGGTCATTAATACCAGGAGCAACTTGTTAGCACGCGGGTATTGTGACATTTACCTTAATTATATAAATTAATAAAATAAAACACAACCGTGCCTTTTAAAATACCATTTTATTGACATTTTCATTTAAGAATAGTATGCAAACATCACTTGATCGATCGTTTGAAACGGTTTACACGGCATTTGAGCATAATTACATCGACCGGTGCCCCCCGCGCCCCGCGGCCCGCGCACGCCGCTACCGGGGGTCGGCAGGGACGACCCGGGCCGGCACCGGCCTTAGGGAACTTAAACTTTCAGTGGAAATGCAACTCTGGACCAATAAATAATTATGTTACAATCTCAATTATCATATAAACTCAAATAAAACAAAAAAAAATGTAATTTTTCTTTCATAAATGAACACATTCCTCTTTGGATTATACAAAAACAAAAAATTAGGACATCGATTATATACAATATATGTGTCCCTCGCATTCAATGTGTCCATTTTGAATATTACAATAAAATATATTATTAAACAAAACGACAAGTCTCAGATTATTGTGATGCGATTACACGAAACATAAATATACATAATTTGTGAAATCTAAGATGAAACAACGGGCTGACGGCTACACAGTAACACACGCCTCGATCAAACAAGTAATAATTAAAACATCAAACGGCCGACGTTACCGAAACGCCACTCATGGACGACCTCAAACTGCCGACCGACTGCGCCCGTCACTCCCGCAAAAAATACTACAGGAATACAAAAAAAACGAAAGCAACGATACTGGAATTGTGTAAGAGAAGTTAGATTAGTATGAAACTGTTCCATTTCCATTGGCTTCGTGACAAACAACCGGCACAAAGCAGGCATTAACTTGTACGAGTGCAACTCGCGAGCTCATCAAATTGTCAGACAATAGTATCGATGGCAGCTAAATCGCGGCGGAGTGACGCGTTGCGTGACAACGACCGATGTTCGTTTCGTTACGCACTGCACCAATCACTCTCATGACAAGGTGTTCAGCTTGCTAATCATCACGATTATATGGCTGTAAACATCATTGGGAACAGACGTATTGAAACATTACAAATCTAATTCAATTATAATGTTAATTTACAGCATTTATTTATTTTTATTGACATCAATGAAATATTCAATTTTATGCTAGAGTTGAGCAGCCAACTGTCAATGAAGTTTTTTTTTTTACAAAATATTTTCTGATATGATGTCGAAGCGTGTGTCACTATGAATGTGAAGGTTTGATCTCCAATTTACTATGGTTACGATTGAAATAAATAATAAGAAAGCGATGCGCGTACAATACTAAACTCATCCAGACTTCAACTGTTTGTGTAGTGGGAACATCATCGGAATTACATAATAATAGTTTATATTTTATACTAGAAGCAAATATTTACAAAGGGCATGCCACTTTACTAGCTACGAACCTGCCTCCCGATCGTGCCCTCACGACTCGTCCACGAAGTCGCCACAACTAACGTGTTTGAACACTTGGTATCACGCGTGTTCTTCACGCAGACACGCCGTGAGAGCGTCTATCTCAAAATCTCATGCCGTGTACTGTTCGACAAACTCTTTCTTTACCAGATGTCAAACATGAAAACGTCGGTTATTTGAGATATCGGAAGCGTTATCTAACAGTACGCGGCCGGATGTACAACGTACCTTACTCGTTACATTAGCCAGTCTTTCGTTTACACTACACTAAATACAGGGCCACTGATCCCTCCCACGCTAGGTCCTCGGCATGTTCTCGCGCGGCCTGTCACCTGTCACTTTACAAAGATTGATAGTAATTCCCCTGCGGATTGAATCGTGCGATAACTTAACATGACCCTTATAAATTGGAGGATTTTTGATCTGTTCCATTTCATATCTTCTTATATATTTTAAAATTTAAAGATAATCTTGCAAGATTAAACAAATTTGAAGTATTGATGGTGACGAGACAGTTAAACGAGCGCACGAGTCAGTCACACAGCAATACACTTCAACAACTCGCCAACTAAACTGAAAACAATACGATACCAAGCAACAACTCTAACGACAGCACGCCATGGATCTGTCTCCGACCCGCCGCAAGTGACACGTACAAAATTATAAACATGAAGGCATGCACTAAACGGTTAATTAATATAATGACTACGGATGATATAAAACAATTAAAAACTAAAATAGGGACGAAGGACGAGAACTAGCAAGACGTAACGGAACTAAAACACAGGGACGGTAGGCTGGAAGATGTCTCGTCATATACATGTGTATAGACAAAATTAAAAACGACGGCTAAGGTTGGCACCTAGCGTTTTGGCACCGCTGGCGCAAACCGAAGTGTGACGTGCGATTAAATAAAAAAAAAGGCTATATTTTAAGTCGGTTCAGCACCGGCTCGCTTAGGTAATTAGGAACGAAACGCCTGCGCGGAGCTTAACGACATTATTTTTTTTATACAAGTAGCAAAACTTCATAATCACTAGCACCACTATACGTACGTACAAACATAATATTTCGGCGCGAAACGTGTCTTTTTTTTATTGATATTTTATTTTTGTTGTTATAAATGCACAATACTTTTTGTTCTGTACATCGCTTTAAAATATTACTTACTTACAATTGACTATTCGGTGCACGTCGTGAGCGGGAACAAAGCGGTTACAAATTATCGAGGTTATTACTTTTCTTTTTGTCGAAATTCGATTATTAATTTTTAAAAAATCGATTGTTTCGATGATGTTTTAAAATGACATATTTAGTGTATTAATTAGAGATTAAATTTTAATTTTAAAAGTGCACAAAATGGCCGCTTGCGAAGCGATAACGCACGAGTGTACCGGCGCCGCACTTGTTCCCCGCACCGTCCACAGAAAACTAAACAAATCTTGATTTCATTAAATTATCATGCAACAATTTGAACACGCGCGATACAAATTTCAACCTTATCGTTATAGTGAGTATGTTCAGTTTTCCGTATACTTACATAACCATATCCATAAAGCTTTAAGAGGAAGCCTCACTATACATATAATAATTAATGTAATGGTTATAATTAAATATTTTTTTCTAAATATCCTTCTGTTATACACATTCATACAAATTCTAAACAACTAAAGCATTCTCGATGTCGAAACTAAACGCTATGACGCCTTATTTCTTTCGTTTACAGCTATTTTATAAAATATTTCCTTACATCGCCGACATTTACAAATTCTTTTTAAATTACAGGAGCGCAACGATTTATATGAAACACGCGGGCGTCTGCTGTTCTCAGATTCATAGTCGACTAGCAAATACTTGATAGGACGCGGTAAGCGCCGCTGCACCTCCTCGCGATGTGCGGTACAGTCAACATGAGAGCGAGTTGATACAATTCAGAAATAGGTAAATAAATAGTAAACAAAGTATATCCAGTGATAATAACGCAGAGATCGTACGTACTCATGCTGAGATTTCTTCTTGTTATGAGCTCAACGATCCTAATTATGATGAAAGCCTATGACCAGTTCTTCTATCAGGCCCGCAGGGTTCTACATTGTATCATGTATTTCATCTTGCAGTAATTTACGTAAACCATATCTGTACCGAATGACTTGCGACAGTTCTATATATAACATTTAACGCGAATCCTCACACCTAAAGCTATCCCTTTCGTATGCAAAAATACAATTCGACAACGCTAAAATCTCTGCGTAAGATAAATTCTCTACATATATTTAAAATATTAATTTGTATCTAAGCTATAAGAGGATACAATTTTCGACCTAACTTAATTAAAATCGATTACGAAATATCGATTTATTTTTATCCCATTTCTCTTTGACTACAATTGATGCAAAAACATTACGACTACGTCTCGAGTTACAAGCGTTTTATGTGAAACGATCGACGGCCGTCTATTCGTTTTATCATAACTCGAACAGCCAGCGTTCTGACCATCTTTGTAATCTCACTGAAAACAAAATTCGATACAATTGATAGACGCTGTCTATTTTAAAGTTTTATCACGTTTGCCATTACTCGGAGACTGTTTAAAATAATCTAACAAGCTTTACCAAGCTTCCTTTTTTAGGTATTTCAAAAATATATTATTTATCATTACATAGCGTGTTAGCAACACTAGTTAGGAATGCACCAACAAGGTTAATTCAGATAAAACATACCAGTTTTAGATTGTTCACTCCCACCATACTGTACAATTGATTTATACAAATGTAATAGCTATTACATTGATCATAATATCGACTGCCTGGACGTGGCAAGCAGCACTGTTGAAGACACATGTTTTGATGATGATAAATTAAATAAACAACAATAATATAGTAAGTTTGTCAACAATCTATACAACACATTTAAAATGTTCAACCTAACCCTGGTAGTCGCAACAGAAGCAACTATCTAGCAGTTAAACATTAACCCTACGGTATAAACCTCGGGGTAACGTAATGTTTCGCGTTTATTTAGATGCTCTATGTACATCTAGGAATTAATATGATTTATAAATTTACCTTTAATTACGAAACAAATGATATTTGTAAGTAAATCTAAATCCATTTAAGCCAATGTTAAGTTTGTTGGGTACACACAAACACTATTGTTTTGCTTGTCTCCCGATGTTGAATGTATATTATATATTAGAAAACGCTGTCTTATATAAGTACGCCGGCAATACCTTATCATTGGCTTAACTAGTAACCTAGTTTACGAAGGAACCGTTGTTGGCGATCACCCTGGTGGTAGTGGTGGTGGAATTGTAGTCAAGATGTGGTAAAGCGGAATAATCTTTATTAGTACCTTTCTATCTACTTTCTACTTAATATGTAGGTCGAATCGAAGCTTTGTGTAGTTCTTTTAAATGTTAGTCTGCGGGGAAATATTCACGATTTGAAATTTCAGCAAGTAAATTATTTTTTTAATCTACCTACATTTTTCCGTTAATGAAGAACGAAGGTGATATTTGTTGCCGCAATAAATTCTCGAGTTAAAAAGCTTGAATTTTTATTCGATTCGTATTTAACGTGATCGTCGCCGTTCAAATTTATTTCAGTTCAGATATTTCAAGTTGTCTATCTGTATGTGAAAGACGATTACTTTGAATCAACATCCTACTATAACAGTATCAGGCGAGCGGCGAGGATGACTCGGCTCGTCATCATAGAGTATGAGAGGGGCGAGGGATGCGGCGCGGCGTGCGCGTGCGTACTAGCTGGCGACCTGCTGCGCGCGCGGCGCCGGCGTGCACTGCCCGAAGCTGCCGCGCAACGACTCTTCGATAAGCCGGCACAGCTTGTCGCGGTCCGCCTGCAACACATATACAACGTTTTGACTAAACATTCTTAGCATTAGACAAGAGCATAGCGCCAAGCGGTGGCTGGCCCAGACGCTCGTCAGAGAAGACAGTGAATGAGTGAGTATTTATGTCACACCTCGTGTATAAAGCCGAGCTGCACCAGCTCGTGCGCGAGCGCGGGCGCGGAGTCGCGGCGCGACACGGCGCACGTCAGCTGCCGATTCATCTTGTCGTCCATGCGCAGCAGGATCGTCATCTGCACACAACATAATATTCATTGTTGGTAAAGATTACAATGAGCTAGCAAAAAATAGGTATTTTTTTGAATGCCTAATCAAAATTTAGTACTTAGATTAAAGCAGTATTTCGAGGTGGGTTTACACTTTTTTCGCTACATAATTGCCTTTGGATCTTTTCCCATTACAA
>JWHW01001433.1:447111-468077 GCA_000931545.1 Papilio glaucus
GGGCGCCACCGAGCCGATCTTCACGAGGCCGTTGTGCTGGATGAAGATGGTGTCGCAGGTGAGGTTGCCGTGCACGATGGGCGGCACGCAGCCGTGCAGGTAGCTGCACAAATAACACATCGATGCAAAGCAATTTTCCTAATGCCAAATATCTATACACACGACCAACGTGATTAGGACATTTTAACAATTTAAGTACGTCACCAATATTGTTATACAATTAATAATTAACAGGTGGGTCAAACTCCAAATATTGTGGAATAGTAGTATTAGTACTGAAGTAATGCCGAACTCATGATTACTGTGAAAAGGCCAAAGTGTTTGGTGTTTACCTGAGCGCGGACAGTATCTGCGTGCACCATCTCTTCCACGCCTGCAGCGGCAGCCGCTTCACGTTCCGTTTGGTTCGCTTCAGAAACTGCTTCAGAGATCCGCACGACATGTACTCCGTTATGAAAATCACCTAACGAAAACAAATTAATTATTAAACCTATCATTATTTACTTTTTAAATATTTACTGTACTAATGGGATGAAGTTATCTCTTATTTACCTTCTAAGAAATAACTACATTAAGAGTGTCTCCAGAATACTGGACTGGAGTCACAATTAATTAATCTATACGATTTCATGGTATGCTGGTGCTGTTCCGTCGTTAGGAACGTTACTTACGATCTTGTCACAGTCCAAACTCTTGATTTAATAATACTCTTATGAACACCAACATTGTTTAGGAATAGTCGCGAAATTTAACTCAACTTTAATATCTCAGGTACAAACAGCACAATTGTTCAAATTCATATTTTATTCTTACACAACTACAATTAGCAAGAAGAATGTTGATTGATTTAAGTAAACATCGCATAGGTTTATAGCTACATTATTATTTTGTTCTGTCGCTAATGCTCCAAAGTTTGTTTTGGCAAAAACTTCAATCAAACAATCGTACGTTAAGACACTCTTTTCATTTGATTAAATCCCGGATTTACTTACAAGACTACCTTATATAATTCTTGGCTTGAACATTAAGAAAGCGTGTTGAGCGGATCGCCTGTTACGTTGGCTCAAATAAGGTTATTGAATAATTGAAAACATTGATAATCAATTGTTCCCAATTTGTCTTTTAAGATTATCTGGTCGTGATTGGCGAGTTTGAGACAAAGTTGAGGACTCACTCTCGGCTTGTCGTTGTGAGTGTCGGTCCAGTAACGATGGAACTTGACGATGTTGGGATGCTCGAGACGCGTGAGGTTGTCGAACACGAGCTGGATCTTGTCCTCCTGCGCCTTGAAGTTCTTGCGCTCGGAGAACTGCACCTCGTTCCACACCACCTCCACGCCCTCCTCGGTGTCCATGGCCAGGTGCGCGCAGTCGATGCCGGGCACGTCGCGCTGCTCCACCTGCAATCAAAACCATCACCACATTCTTTATACAGGGGTCAACAAAGTAGCACTCGAAGTGTAGCATAAAAAGAGTTACTAAGATGATAAAAATTTCGACTATTACCACGATTATTAACTATCAGCTTTACAAAAGATTTGAAGTCTTTATATATTAAGCAAGTGCATGATGTAAATGCTTTCGAGAATATATTTTGCATACTTGTCGAACAGACTTTACAATAACAAACTTGAATTACAGTTAACAAGTACATTGAGGACATAAATATTATCTTGATTGCGGCAGCGCAAAGTATCAAATAACGAACATTTTATATATGGACGGCGTTGGATGATAATATCTACACGGTTTCAATTATCATGACGTTTTTGTGTCATACCTTGATTTCTTGGACTCAAATAACATTATAAAATCATTCACAGTCGACCTATAGACGCTCACCTCGTCCATCGATTCTTTTAAATTTTTAAATTCGTTCTTTTTTATAGTAGAAGGTAGGAAACGAGCACTATTCACCCAATATCAAGTGATCGCAACAAGCTAATGGGTTGCAGATGCGTTGCCTACCTTTAATGGCCAGAGGACAGAATTAAACATAAGATAAGACATAGACAGAAAATGGTTATTTGCCTTTCCTATTCATCCACTCCACCGTCAAGTCCTCTTCCCCATCCCTTCTTTTCCTTACTATCAAAGGATGGGAAGGGGAAGAGGACCAGAGCTAGGCCTTCGGCACCTCACTCAGCAGACGAAAAGCAGAATACTCTACTACACGCCTGTCTTCAGCGATGTCGTGGTATTTCACCGGTCGAGCCGGCCAATGTGTCAACTTTAAGTCGACAAAATTATCAGATGAAATAAAAATGTTTGCGTAGTTTGCAAAAGTGATTGCGGCTGAGGTCACATTCAACGGAATCCCTCCTTTAATCTTATTGCGCATTTACGAGCGCACAAGTCGAACGATTGCCTGTTAGAGTGAGTACCTACTTTGTGAAGGGGATTCGTATCCTAATATTATTTGTCTGTAACGCTTTAACACAACATTGCTAAGGATACAGATAATCACATCAATAAAAGGAACTTTTATCTCGAAAAGAAAAACTTCCCGCGGGATAGGAAAATAAAAGCTGATAGGTTGCCATGTTGTATCTTTTTGACATTTTGATACATGACATGTCTATTTCTAAGTTATTGTACGCGTAATAAAGTTATAAAAATTTTCCGCGAGGATTTTGACATACAAGGAATGAATGCGAAGTCGCGGGCGACGGCTAGTTACATTATAAATCAGAAAATATTGTAGAGGTTAAATTGGAAATGATCTGGATGATATCAAAATGTGTTTTTGACCTTCAACACATAAGGAGCGAGCAATAAATGTGAATCAGCGATGAGTGGTAGCTTATTGTGTAGGAGTTGTCCCTGCCATCGTCCCGGGGGGCCATCATTCAATTGCAACTCTCATTTTGTCATTCAAATAACAAGGGATACGACTCGTGCGCTATTCAAAGCCCGGCACTTGGCTACGTATCTGAACAACATTTCTACACAGTTAAAGTACTACTGAAATATGGTACATAATAGCATCACGTCCGTAAAACAGAAGGGTAGGCAGAGACAATGCTCACCGTTTGTCAGTAGTAAATATTTTTTCCACTAAGCGATCTAAATGACGGAAGCATCAATTGGTAATTTATTAATAAGACGTTAAATTCTATATTATTAGCATTTCAGTTCGATTGTCGGACCGTAACTTCTTGCAGCGGAAAACCACAACAATTTATTTTCATAAAAGTTATGTTGTAAAGTTGAAAGAAAGATGATCATCCGTCCAATCACAATCGTTTAAATTCGTACGCATATCTTTTTTACCATCTTGTTTCTCATCGTATCGATCGTAAAAAGATTGTTGTTGGATCAAATCGTGAGAAAACAAACAATCTGTTCCAGTTCTATGAATTATAATGTAAATGAATGCTAAAATCAAATAATTTAATCCAACATAGATTAGCACTCTAACAAATCCAATGATACACACAGAGGCAATGGACGCAGATATATGCTTATCAATTGAATCAATCTAATTAATCCTCATAGCTTATACGGAGGCGACATCCGAGGTGTCGGCTAGGATTTAGATATCAAGATATTAGCATAGTTTAAGTATCGGCAATACTATAAAAAACTTTTTGATTATCTATGCAAATTGCCATAAAATGCCAAATATGACAAAGCAACTTGAATCACACAAAAAGAATGTTAACATTAGCCTTTTCGTATTAAACAAAAAAAAAGCAGTTATAAAGCAATGAGAGTGTAGTTTCCTATTAACAAATGTTTAGTGCATGTCTTTAAAATATCCAGTGTAAGTATTTCATATGTTAGTGATGAGGTCAAAGCATATGGCTGCCCGCTACACGCACAGGGCGGCTGTGTTGTCCAAATATAGCTAACGATGATACTCTTTGACACGTACACATTGTGACACTTTAGGGTTGACACAATTTAATTTAAATATTTTACATAAAGAACAAATAATAAAGTAAATAAATATGTACCACCGGACTTGTATTAGTTTAGTATATAAATCTGAATTCTCCATCAGTAATTGTTGACATTGATGTCAAATTTGATTGTAACATTGGCAGTAATGGGCCAGAAGTTGGATCACCCGCTCAGATCGCATATTGGATGCTATGCCTATTGGTACTAGCTCCGTCCACTCAGCTCCACTTTCTGTCACATATGGGGCCACAATCAGCTTATTTGTTTCGTTGCATATTTCTAAGATGTGTCAATAAAAATTCCAAAAGTTAGTGTAGATGCCAATAAATAAACTGATGTAAAATATACGGTTAGCAACAAGACTGTAATGCACAAGCAAATTGTCTGGGGAGCGACCTCGAGATGCCGTATATGGGAAGCGACATCCGACGCCCGAGGGAATGCTATCAACGCCCAATTGAAGGTTGGTTGAGCTCAGAACTGCGGCCATATTGAGCTTGCTGACTCTTTATAAATTGTTACATTCAATATTTATACCTTTGAGAGCTTAAAATTGAGCATTCATGTTACGTCATATACTTTTAGAAATGTTGGTCGGTATAATAATATTTACGTCTACTATTTACGACTAAAATTAATATTACGATTTAATATTAATTTATGATCAACTCAGTGCCCTAGTGAGCTACAAGGGTAATTAGCAAATCCATTTTTTTAATTTCAATAACTATGTTAGTGTGATTTACTATGGCTACACATGGTTAGTGTTTGAGCTATTTATTGTCTAGACACATTTCCTCAATGCTTGCTTGGCCTCAAAGTTATATAGAGATAGATTTGTATATTTAAAAGAAGCACTTTTACACCCAGTGATAGAGAACCTATGCCGAGCCTATAAGCTGCGCCCGGCTGCGTATAGATGCCATTATCGGGATAGTAACAGACAACTAAATTGCACGAAGGCCAGTAATATGTGACTAAGGCAAGAAGAAAAAGGAAGTCTATGGATCGTGTCCATGCCTATTTCCAGTCGCAGAGGAGTTTGTTTTAAAGCGACCGCGTCGACGTCCGTCGTTGCGATGCAGATAGGCGAGGTAAAATTAGCTTAACGACCGATCATTAATTGTCCATTTGTTATTCATTACGCGCTGCGATAGGGGCCCGACCGGTGAGCCACCAACGACAAACTTTATACTGACTAATTTGTTAAAAGCTTTCCGTTTTGATGATATATTCAGGCTGTACGTTGTTAACGATATAAGTTATGTTGTTTAAATTAAAATAAACATTGAACTGTTATAATAACTACAACTGGCGATTGTGTTAATTTCTAATAAGCTTCAGAGTTGAGGATGCGAAGGTAATGCAACGCAATACACAATAAAGAAACAGTGAAGTGGTTCCAAAAACTGGGGCTTTATTATCACAATATTTAAATAGGTACTTTTATTGCGTCACAATATTTAAATACGTAGTTTTATAATATATAAGTATTAATTATTTATATACCAGATACTTCTGGACTCTAAAACATGAACTTGTTTAGTTACAATGGTCTTTGTTAATCTTAAAACAGCTGCACGGACACAACGGGGCCCTTGTAATGTTTTAATTGCGCATTCAGTACAAGCAGCGTTATGTAATGAGGTAAAGAATCTTTAATTATTCACATGCAACTTATTTCATATTATAACTGCACCATTCCCGTTTTTTTTGTGACTCAAATGTTTGCCTGGAGGAGGCGTTTACAGCTACACCGGGCTCGGGACGGCAGGGCGCAGAGGGCGCCTAGCCTAAGCCTCTTTAAGAGTAACTTAGCTCGAGGGCTCTCTCCGTAGAGACAGCCTCGGCTCGGGCCGTTATTTTATTATTATTACCGGATTGGCTCCACCCTATTGGATGCAGCATATCGAAAACAATGTGTACAAAATCTCAATTCTGTTTCTATTGATGAGAATTTTCCAAGTGTTTGGCAAACAAAAGCAGTCGTCATAAGCTGGACGAACATCGACCCGCTCTTCCGATCGGAAATCATTTCGTAAAAAGCGATACGTGTGTCACGTGCAAATAAGGAAATACACATATCGAAATAAGATAATTTTAATATCTTCCTTATTTTATTTCCTTGTACTTGTATGACAAGTTTAAATTGCAAGCTGTCAATAATTGATTACAATTATTATTTTAAATACTTGTTAAAGGTGAAAAGGTCGCGTCTTATCGATTTCACTAACGTTTCATGTTTTTTTTTAAAGCGTAAAGTTTTGTACACGCCACCTGGGATAATCTCCTGACTACAGTCCTTAGCTTCCGAATTCATTCGTACAGCGGATTCTTGTTTAACTTTGTCAATATAGCTTAATAGATTTATTTTACTATGATCCAATAAGGTTTGATGCAAACTGGATTCTAAAGACAGTTCTCTATCAAGTACTATGCGATTACAGCTTATTTGTTGTTCGCTTTTTATGTTTCCCCGAACAGAAATAAATGAGTGATTAAGTAAGGAGATTGCGGGTTGGGTCGATCGTGCGCAATCTACTTTCATACGCATGCAGTTTATGTTACATTGTAAATAGTTAGTGATCACATAGCTCTGCGAGCGATAACATCTACCTGGCTATATACAGCGGAGAGAGGCAGTGAAACCCGCTCGCAGGAGCTATACTGTGGCGTTCAGCGAATTATTGAATTTATATAATGACTCTTTCCGAACTCACTTATTGTGAAATATCGTAGGAAAATTTGTCATAAAGTAATACAAAATAAAAACTCAATCAAACCAACAATAATACATATTTTATATCGATCTATTTCGCTTGCGTATATTATTTAAGGTTAACAGAAAGACATCACAATCGCTGTTATATATGTACATATAAATGAATACGTATTTCCCTTGGTCGCGGCATCACGTGTGAACGGCTGGATCGATTTCGCCAATTCTTTTTTTATGTGGATGTGATTTTTATTAACAAAGGTTTTTACGTATTTTCGAAAAACAGCTTTTCCTCATATTACCTCCTAACATTAGATATCCATATTACACAATTTCACTCCACTTTTTTTATCAATCACACCACAAAAGTACATTTCCGATGAATGTATAAAACGTGCAATGGCCGCCATGTAAGGTAAATGACGTTTGTTTGTTTACAACAATCATATCTTGAAATGAAACAAGTTATTAACCTTATCGCTTTTGGTATAACTGTGAGTCGTTTAAGGGGATGAATGTTTGTATGTAGGAACAAGCCATGCGAAGCCGAGGCGGGTCACTAGTCTATAATAATAGATAATTCTTCTTTAAATAGTTATATTACCGTTTTGTATGTGTAAAATAAAATTATTTAATTTCAAAGCTACAATATTTTTTAGTATTGATTGTCTTAATGCTGCAGCTACTGTTTGTTATATTATAATAAATAAACATATATGTACAAAATGATCACTCGTATCTATGTATAAGTCAAACCTCACTCGTAGATGGTATTTGGCGGACATGGGTCATGATTTATTCTACCGGTAATCTACAAAAGGCCTCATTTTAAAGTTCGCATGGTGTGCTGTATGAGAGTAACATTGCGTACGTTACGGGCAAGCGCACTGACCTACCGCAAGCATAATTGGCGTGACACAACATCAGCACGGCGTGCGTAATCTGTATGTGCACGTACATAAATATAATATGTATATATGCATTAAGTACAAGGTGGATGATTTGATTTTAAATAACATTTATGAAGTCGTATAAAATTCCTATGCTTTAATGCTATAAGCTAAAATATAAACACCACAAACAATTTAAACATTTGAAAATGATATCGAAATATAATTTGTAATTGCTTAAATGAACGTTAAATCACTGAGGACAGGAAAGGACACCAATGGTGAGGATGCATGAGGAGATCGGGCGCAGGAGTGCGTCAGCGTCGCCTTATATACGCGTGTACGTACTACGTACTAGTTTAGTCTTGTCGGCAGGACACGGCCCACGCGTTATCACAATGGAGTTCATTCACTCCTCTGGGCCACGAATAGTTCTTCTAGGGCTAGCTTGTGCCAATCGAGGGTTATGAAATTCCACTGTTGCCACTATTTCTTAATGTAATAGAGCTAGATGGAATTTGTGCCCGTTTCACAGTAACTTACCCTCTCACCTCGGCTAATGAAGGCCTCAAACTCTCTTTTGTATTCCTCGTTGCAGATGTTTATGTCACTCTTACTTAAATTGGGATGTACCGTGACACTGAACATAATTATTTATGATCATACGTTTACTGTTTTTTTTGGACTTTTTCATGTATGTTACATCAAAAAGAAAACATTTGTACATTATAATGCACTTTCAATTGTTCTATCATATTTTCTTAGTCCAAATGCCTTCTTTAAAGCACTATATTTTTAATACTTAGAAATATATAATTATTATGTTATGCCTGCATCCCAGTAGTCCCTATTGTTCCAGCCCTAGTACCAGTGCAGTGATCGCCAGCCAAGCCCCGCACTTGCGAGATATGCCCGCCCCCAGCATCGTGTATGAACCCGGGACATTAGTCGCGACAAACGTCCGGTCCACACGCGACGTTTACAGCCGACGATGTAGTGTATACTATTAAACTAACATTGGAACTATCAATAAAGACCTTGGTCGTCTAAGCCAGGAAGTAATGATGTTTAAAAATTAAGATAAACGTTTTACAATGAAGAAAAGTCTCGTGGCGGAAAATGTGAATTCACAATCTCCTAGCGGCTCAGTGGGTCGCACGATGACCTTTGTACAATTATGTTTGTCCACCGCAAACATTGCAGACGTCAATTAAACAAACGAAGTTTCTAAGAATCGATGTATAATGCAACCAATAGCTGGAAGGTCTGACAACATGCATTACAATTAAACAAATTCTTATTATTACTTAGGTAACAGCGGGGAGCTAAGAGTTGTTAATAAATTAACTGTTGCATTTAATTACCAGTTACCTTACCACGTTTTCAATATCATGATCAATATGAAAAATCTTTCTACAGAAATCACTTAATAAATAAAAAGTTACTGATTTCCCTACCTACATTTATATCTTCTGGTTTCAATAAATAACTTCGTGTAAAGATTGAAAGTAAAAGATACTTTAGATTGTATATTATTTGAAAGTAATGCGATTCAAATTTGAAAACCAAGCCAAGGTACACGATTGAAATCTTTTCGAAGTCAGAAATTTACGAAGGTCGGCAATAGTTTGATGCAAACGTCTTGAGCTGAGCGGACGTTCCAACATTAAATAAAATCCAAATCCATCGATGGAAATATATAATTGAATGCTCTATATAAAGTCTGCATTATTATGTACCATTTGGTATTGCAGTAAAATGTTATGTCATCGAAATCCAATTTTCTATCACGGCTTATATGTGTCAGGTGGAGCGGACAAATAAGCCGACTCATCTTAATCAAATACGAAATACTATGCGCATTGTATATAAACATCATTTGTTCTAATCATGGGCATGATGAACGGATGAATGAAGAGAGAATAACGAAACAAATTTATATTGCAAAAGTGAGTGTAGTGGGAGCGCAGTGCAGTTGAGTGGCAGTGTTAGTAGGGGACGCTCTAGGAGAACTTATATCGATCAGATTAGTGGCTTAATAAAAAGAGCGATATAAGGAGCACCCATAACCGACGAGCATGTATGCGTAGATGTATGAATGTAGAAGAAGCGAAGGTGTGCAGAATCGCGCCAAATGGAAAGTCATGATCTCTGCATACCCCCTGGGTTACGGGCGTGAGCGCATATATATTGTTTTAATCAGTGCCTCATATCTATTTACTTGAATGTTAACACTGACGAACCACTTAAAATAAATTAATAAGTAAATTTGAATATTTTCTATTGTAAACTTCTCGGAAAAACGGTTGATACAAATTATTGCAACATGTCTAAAGTATTTTTGTGGCCGATCCAGTTCGCCATAGAGACAGACGTGTGTGTCTGTCTGTGAGCGCATATTGTTCATGCATTCGCTTACGTCGGCGCTTTCGTGAGTGTGCGTGGATTACAGGAATAAATTTTTCTGTTCAAAACAATAAATGTATGAACATTACTGCAAATTTAAATATTTCCTTTAAGGCCTTTCCAAGGACTAGAGTGCTTTAAAGGAAATATTTAAATTTGTAGCCTTGTTGTGCAATAATATAGGATATTAGATGTTAGATCGCGAACAAGCGTCAGTTTTAGCACCCGCCGCGTCCGCGAATTAGCACGCGCACGCGCACGAGACACACGACGCGTCGCCCGGGCGCAAAACACAAACGCACGGATATCTGGCGTTACATGTTAATTGTAAATGTTTGAGGTTTGTTACAAATATTATCTCTTAGCAGTTTCGATCGTAACAAAGGGACTAACGATTGACGAAGAGGTTCAAATACAACTCAGAATAGTTTTCTTCGTCGAAGTCGCTTTCAATCGTGCCAATGGTTTGTTTACGGCGCCAGCTCAGCGCGCGGTCGAAAGACGTCAATCCGAGGAGACGTCAGCGACGCTCACGTGACCTTCAATATTGACAATAAACATACTGATACTACCAATCCGTTAGTTGGCCGATCAAGCTTTTTTTTGGTGTTATGGTTAAGCTTCAATAGAATTACCATAAGCCCACGGAATACCAATTAGAAGTATAAGCTCTGTCAGCGCCTATTTCCCCTCCGTTTCCGATATTTAATCAAAGACAGAACAACAGCTAGACATCAAGTTTTATTGTATACCATATATCTCTATTTCCAAGCGACATCGGCGCTATCTAGCGGTCGGCGCCGGGGCCTCTCTGTCAAATTGACGCGTTGCATCGTAAATTAAAGATCCACCGTCCCGCGTGCAACCATAAATAACAACGTCCGGATGGCCGCGTATAAATTGTACAAATACTTTGATATTGGTATTAGCGTCGCTCGTCAGTGTCCAACCGACCGCTGAGAATGAGAATCATGAGAATATTTTTTAGTGAATATTTTTTATACTAACAAAACTATTACGCATTTAAATATAATTTATACTACTACGAAACAGTTTTGAAGATGAGGCAGTAAACCTTGTGCACAATTTTCAGCATTATTTGATTAGCAATACGCTTTACTAAATATATATCCTGTGTTATCTGATTGGAACGAAATGCTGCGAAACATTTAGGACAACTGTTATATTAAGTAGTGTTGCAGACAACTGTAGTTAACAATTAAATTAATTACTTATTTCTATTGAAGTGATAGTACTGAAATATTTTTGGTTTTGCAACATCCGTTTGATAAATATCGCGGCGCGTTGATACTGGCTACTATACGCCGACAGCAGCGCCATCACACATTCCTATTCCGACGATATCAAACCAATGTCAGGATCAAATTCTATTCTCGATAAGTTCCCACGTCACTCTAGGCGTCATACCGTCAGAGGGACGCCTACCCATTCACACTATGTATGAAGCGACGTGCGCGCCAATCGACGCGATTATAAACGCGCGATTACAACTGATACGGCATTACGAATGACTAGTGTGACGTTGACTCCATAAATAATGCTATTCTAACTCAGCAACGGTAAAGACGTGTTCTGGAATTTTCTGAAAGTAAAGACAAGATAATTTTTCACTTAAATTCAATTGATACCCTAAAACAAACACAACAAATGAGCTGAGCTGAGCTATGTAACCGTCGAAGTCGTAACTTGCGATATTCAAATTGTTGTAAAATAGAGACGGAGTCGTCAACCGGGGCCGCCTGGCACCGCTCCAGCCGCCGGTTCATTTGCAGCACATGCACTGCCCTACACTTCCTTCTTGTACCTCCATGTATGCATCATTTTAAAGTTCAAATCCACACTCTATTGTATAACACATACAGTAGAAAATGCCGTGCAATTTTCAGCGACAGGTTGAAGCGCCCCGACATTTAGAAAGCCTTTGAAGTTACATCTAGATATCGGGCTGCGAGGCTATTAACGCTTGCGGTGGACGTGCACGTAAATTACCTTCAAATATGCGGATCTAAATTAGATCTACAGATGTCTTTGAAGACAAATATATAAGGCGAATGCTTTTATTTGATGCAACACGACACCTGACGGAGTGCAGAGCGAACATAAATAGTCATGTCCGCGTACTATACAGTCGCTTGACAAGTGTGACTAACAGGTTATTGGGGGTAAAACTATGTTATCCTACTAGAAATCGTTTTTATAAAGGGCAACTATTAATCAACGTTGAATAAACATACCACGGTGAAAACAACTTGAAGGATTTTCATTTTGATTAATTAAAAAAGGAATGTTAATGTCACAATTACTACAATTTAGATCAAATTAGTAGTGTTTCCGAATCCGTTTGACAACAAACACATTACATAATTATAATATAATCTTGACGTGGCGTCATCCTTAAGCCGGCTGATAACGCTCGCTAGATAACAAACATCTCAGATAATCTTAAAGCAGAAAGTAAGTTCGAAATTCCATAAGAAACTCAATATTGTGCTATAGGTATCTCGCAATTGGCAAATGCTTGTACCAACATAAAAGATATAGTAGATCTAAATCTGAAATAACTATTAAGATATTACAATTTTCTTTATATCTTGGAGAAAATTCAAAGAAAAACCTCTATTTCTGTATAAATTGACTAACTAAACTTTGCATTTCAATGTAGTACTTATATTGAAGTGATCTAACGCCTGACGCAGGGTGGAACTAGGCGCGTCATCGCGCGGCATCACGCGTGACGCCCGCGCTCAAATTAGTTCCTCTATAACATTCATACTATTTATTGTTTATGGTCTTGCGCCTACACTTTTCAGGGAATTTCTGTCAGGACACAGTAATACTTGCCCGGGAAAACATAAGCACTAATGTTTGCTAAACACACAAACGATGAAGGGTCAGTTGTAGTTACTCCTTGTCTGCGCTGTTCTGTTCGTGGTATGTGGTTCTTCGCTGACCACTATTATAATAATAAGGGTGTTATAACTCGTTAACATAATTGAAAAAGAAAAAAAAATATTAAACCAAAAACAAGCGCCACTTTTCACTTCCTTTTTCAAAATTCACTCCCTAAAGGTCTAAATTTCAATGTGAGTTGACTTCAGATCCATATGATCTCATATTGAATAGGGTTCAGCTTAGGCTGGACGATCGTCGGTAAACTTAATTGTACGACTTGTGAATCAGCGTTGCACAGGTAGTTTTTGATAATACAAATATTTAAACTCCAGTGGTACATGTATTTCAAATGAAAAGCATAAATAATGGAACAAATATTCCCTTATGTTTTCAATTAGTCGCATTGTATTCAGTCCTATCCGCTCGACAGTCATTCCGTAGGGCTCGTTACATTCTGTTGACTCACCTATGATTCAATTTGTCCAGTATGTACAACTGATTCCTTTTGCTCCCGTTTTATTTCAGTCCCAGCGAACGCTATAAATACAATTAGGGATTCCAAGATTTTGTATTTTATGGGATAAGTGTTTAAAATTGTATATAAAAATGATTTTAATCATAATGGTATTAAACTTACTTCATGTAAAACGTTACGAAATTACAATTAGACTATGCTAAGCGACAGAAGATTTACTTAACTGGACTAACTATAATCAAACTTCGATTTTTCTTAATATCGGACTTTTTTCTTCAGATTTAGTTGAATATTTTATTCTACACACGCTTAATGCGCTTGCGCAATAATTTTTACGCTTAATTTACATGTATGGCTTTGGTTGCCTCGCACACAAACACAGCATAATCCATTTTTTCCCAAATCAATATCGAGTTGCATAAACATTTTATTCATGCTACAAAATAACGTTCTGAAAAAATACTTTAAACTTTACAGTCCTAAATAATTTTATAGGGCTTTGTCACCTGAACTATTTAGGAGCCTGTATTTAAGGAGTTTGTTGAGTTAAGTTTAATATACTGTGTTGCTGGTTTTGCTTCTAAATACATCAAAGTTATGTATCTCATATATTTTACAATAAAGAAAAAGTAAAGTAAAACTAATATGTACTTAAAAAAGCACACCCTGTGCAAATTCGGCAGAGTAGTAATGCAATGATCATTTTAAGAAATACAAAATTATTACGAAATAACAGGAAATTCAGTGAATGTGGTGACCCTACAGCGGGCCCTATTAGCCTTATTCGCTTTGTCATCTCCGTATGACAATGGAGTGAAATGGCAGTGAGTCATTCCATATTCCGAGGCGAAAGAAATTTGTCGAGACGTGTCATAGCGAGTTCCCATCTACACGTGTTCACAATGCAACACACATGTCGGCCGCATTAGTCCATGTTAATGGAATTTTATTACGCGTTACGTGTAGCACGTGTAATGAGATACAAAACATTGAAAATTGCTACAGCAAGTGTAATTCTCTCGTGATTACATGTACATATCGATCCATCTTCAGTTATTAGTTTTGTAGACTTTCTTGTAGCTTGAATTTGGTTTCGTTTCGTGTTAAAAGGCATGTCATAGGACAACTTTTATTACTGAATTAGGCACATGTCAGTTCGTGTTTCAAACACAGCATACAAGGCTACACCGGTACTGCAATAAGATCATCATTTTACTATCCTTTAAAGTAGATACTGAAGACATATCAAACCTGGCGGAACCATACGCTTTAGCAGGCGTATACTAAATAATGATTAGATAGTCTCTGATGACGTGTCGCAGTCCAAACATGAATGATTGATATAGACGATAACTGCGCAATTACGCGATAACTCAAACATGGCTTCCGTCATAGCCTAAATTAGTTCCATCGCATTTATCTAAATTTTTCTACGGGAAAACAAGCTTACTGGTTCACATGCTATGTTGGTTAAGGATATCTCTTATTGTCGTGAAGTGGGAAAGAAAGGTAGTAAAAGAGAGGAGTGGTCGCTAAATATAACCTAGAATTATCTAGAATCCTAGCTCCAGTCAGAGTTACTCACAGTGACGTTTTGCGCAGCTACCTACGCTATGGAAATTTTCCTAGCAGTTACACCGGTTAGTACTGAGCTAACCAGTAGTCTTTTTAGTACACATTTTACCGTATTCAGTAAAATTGATGTCACAATTGTAATGCTTGCAAATTTCACATTCACGTTATTATAAGTTAACCGGCACGCTCCCTTTAACCATTCTAAGACTTTGAAATAACCTTCACCTTTGACTACAACTATTTAAGTTATCAACCTGGCATTAGCATAGCATTTCGTGATCGAATGTTACAAGTTCAAATGTTATTATCATATCAAGTATTATTACTATTACGACGTGAAAACGTTAAATCAAATAATGAAAACGTTATAATAATATTACTAAATTAACCTAAAAGGTGTGTTAAATAAAAAAAATGGTGTATGTTTGTATAATAAGTTTTTTGTAAAATGTTGATAAACAAGTGGATTATCAAACTGAAGAGTTATTAAGAAAAGGTCGTTCGTCAGTCATGACAAATTAAGTAGGATCTAAGTTTATATCTCGCACTGACAAAAATAAAGTCACCAATAATTCGATCGCTTTTTTAAAGTTGAGGAGAGAGCATCGGGCGTGGCTGCAATCAATCACGTCCGGACGTCGACGCGCGTCTGTCCGTCAATGTGTTTGCTTGCTTTATGTTCTTTATTATTGTATATTTATCGTTTTACTGGGCTATTTAATTTTGAACATTTGAATAACGTAAGAATAAAGTACCTGCTTGTTGCTCGTATTAATGAAAATTAAATACATTTCTTAATAATAATAAATACGATTAGTAATTATTAATTAAGCAGGCTGGCGTCATGTTGCAGATAAAATTTCTTACTATCAGCGTGACAAACTTATCGCATGACCATCAATTACTGATCGAAACCTACTAATATTTTATTATAATCTCATTTATATTTAAATATACCAACAATTGGAATTAACCAACATGGGCTCAACCACGGTACACTTGTAGTAGTGAGATCTGACCTGAAAACCTTTTGTTCAAATAGTTACAAATAAGCATATAAACTCGTTCATGCAAGTCTGTTAATAGTGTCATTTCTTACGTTTATTATTATATCTTTGATAGGTAATATAAAAATAAACATATTTAATTAACATTCTATTAGAACGGGCTCATTTCAAGTCTTTGACGGTATGGCCTCAATGAGCACAAACTTAATCAGGTCCGAGAACATACACACAGCATCTGTGGGTAACATACACGCCGCGGAGTATGTCAATAAAATTGCACGCAGCAACAAAAGAGAGTTGCGTTCGCACTATGTTATTAGTGGAGACCGCGTTGAATACTACTAGTATTTATTTAAATCTCATTTTCGTAATCAGCGCCTAATTATAATGCGGCACAAGAACACACCAGTCGATACTTTCCTGAGCGTGATGGATCACTGGCTAGAGGTACTGATGGAATTGATACGAAGCTAAATGTACACATGTTGTTAGAACATGTATTTTGTACACGTATCTATGTATTACTACTATTGACGATTGTGAACATATTCGGCGTGGTGCACGTGCCGAGTGATAACGTGCAATTATCAATTTAATTATGTTAATTTGATGGCGTAATTAGCGCGGCGCTTTTAGCGTGTGCGGCGACTGCGGAATAACAAATCGTCGGTAATTATTCCCTAAAGTTCAATATTCAACACTTCACACTTTTTTAATTGAAATGTTTTGTGAGTTTTGTTAACTATAAAGAAATGTCGTAGTGTCGTTCTCTATACAGAATACAATCTGTTCCACAATCGATACAATATCACTCAAAACCTTGCACTCAATCACTTCCAAAATCTTAATCAAAAATTACTTTAAGATAATTTCAAACTATCCAACAATAATGTTTGTCGAACATAGGAACTGCAGTTGCAAATGATATCAGAAATAAAGTCAATATTGACGAGTGTTTAAACTAAAAATAAACAAACTCTGCAACACGTCAGACATCTGTTCAGCATCTGGTTGCATAGATTAGATAATCTCAGCAGTATCAGGTTATCTACATTGCGGTTATATTAAATAATATCACTAGATAAGTTTATTCTAGCGTAGAGTTCTAAGCAAATAGATTTGCATAATAGCCGATAATACAATTCAAATTAAAAGCAATTATGTTTGAATTTTCCCTTTAATTTCGGCATATTGATATTATTAACATTATTTGCAAAATGTAAAGCCGGGACTTGTTCTTTACAATAATTAGAACTTGTTTTTGTATTTCCATAAACATTTTAGTATTTCATTATTGATGATTATTATTCAATTAAAATTCTGTAGAGTAGTTTACAAGCGAAAACGTAACCAACATACGCACTATCGAAATTATAATAGTTAGGATTAGACTAGTTTATTGTGCGCTATTCTTATCCTTTTTTAAACTAGGAATACAATAACCTACCCACTAACTCAGACTTTATCCTAGTTACTACTACTAGCTATAATGTGGTAATAATAAATACATTAATTTTATTTCATGAATCTCTATTCGGCTACTCACAGCTGGAGCCGCGAGTCTAACCAGCAGCGAGTGTGCCTGCGCTGGTCGCTTACCTGAAACAGAGAGATAACGATTACCTAATACAATACAATTAATTAACAAACATCATCTTTAGTACCACTTGTAAAACATTCCGTATCATTTTAATATCTCTCAACTTATTGAGAGCGTATTTATTACTCTAATGTAGGTTACGCTGACCTGCAGTGTCTAAGCACAGAGGGCCATATATCGCATGCCGGGATCACTCCCAGATATCGTTAGCAACATTAAGGGGTTGCTGGAGGTCTGCAGGAACTTGGACTGGTTAGACTGATCCGTGTCCCGCCCACACGCAAGGTACACGCTAGTCGTGGAGTTGCGGAAAAGATGCGCCCTACTATTACTCGAATAAAACTACATAAATAACTTTTGGATCTTTATAATACTTTGAATTATTATCAGCGGTGCGGAGCGGGCATCAGCTGACCGCTAGATATTGTAGCGGCACGCGTGATAGGCCAAGTGGTCACGGTTATCAGAAAATTGAAAAAAAAATCTTTGTCATATTCTTCTAAGCGTTATTTCCAAAACGATATAAATTTTTGCAATTAGCTTATATATGAAAATAACAATTAATAAATCTTTTTAGTTGTCATTGCCTTTTACTGTATTACACATATTTTCAGAAAAGAAAAACAAGTAAAAATTTCATTTCTTCCTGCGCCGTTTTAAAATATTTGTATACAAGAAGTATACAGCACTTCGCTTACTTAGAATATTATTATGGGATTATTTCCAGACGGCCCTTACAGAGCTCTACTGTTTACAAATAACGGAACAAGGCAGTTTAACAGCTTATACTTGTGCTATCCGAAATTGATCACAATGACAATCGACATAAGGTCTAATATAGAATAGCGTTACTAGCATCCAGTTAAGGACAGTTAAGATAAAATTTATGAAGTTTATAAAGAGAGTGATTATGAAACTGTAATGTCTTGTGTTTGGGGGAAGTTATTTAACGACAGCCCTCAAATTTTGTCTTGACATGCGGTACTGTAAAGTTTGTCAATTCTATGACAATAATGAATAATTACTTGTTATCAATCACCCCCAATATTAATGGATAATTATAAGGAGGGCTTTAAGCTCCATAGAGTCTAACCCTCGCCCATTTTATTACTCGAGTTTGAAATCGCATACGCAACATATCTATAGTTCAACATTTTCATCTTTTTTTAAAAGTATTCACTTTATTTTTTTACAATGAAGTTACAACTCTCATTTAAATAAGTCTCAACCGACTTAATCAGTATATTAGTCTATCATTATAGATATAAATATTTTAAATAGTATGTAGATAATACTTCACACAACACTCATTACCATTCAACGCAATACAAAAGTTACCCGAATCATATTACAATCGCGTTATCCACCACCTAATAAGGTTGAAAAGCGGGTCCTACTTTGAATTAAGCTGTGTTTTAGCAACAGTCCGGAAGATGCAATGAAAAGTGTTCGATATATTGTTGTGGTAAGACTTGTAGACATTGCCAGTGATTAATTATCAGCCGGACGTCACATAGAGTGCGAAGCCAATGCTATGCTGACAAAAAATAAAGCAAGTATCTTTACACTGTTATATAATCGAGATAGATGTTGTCAAATAGATAAATTGTTGACGCTATAGATAAAATAAAATTTGCTTTTTCTTGGCGAGCTTTAAACTGAAATTCGTAATTTAGATATATTTACTTCTTTATATTATTTAAAACTAAAAACTATAGATACTAATTTATTACATAATCCGTCTACCGTGTCAGTATTTAGGTCAGGGTTTAGTATCTAGTATGTAATTTCAGTTCAACTTCGTAGTATCGCATGGCATAGCATAGCTGCCACGGGCGGTGTGCGCGCGGCTGTATCTGCCTAATGCCGCCGTCGGCTGTCGGCGAGTTGCGCAACCTTTGTGAACTGCAAAGAGTTTTGTTTCGATTATGTCTGCTTACGTAACGCTGCCGATCAAAGGTCAGCCGCATGGGGGGAACGACCCCCGACGTTACCTGTTCTGTGGTCTTAATTTTTATGAATAAATAATACATAAGTATCCATATTAACGATTTCATTAAGGAAAACTTTACCAAGGTAAACTTTGGAAATATAAAATAAACTCTGTAATTATAAAAAAACGTTAAAAATCAATTTAATTAAAAATGACTGAAATTTTTTAATATTTTAGAGTTCTTCTGTGTCGTAGTACCTAAGTATAAAATAAATAAATAAATAAATAAATATGCGCTCACGCCCGTAACCCAGAGGGGTAGGCAGAGATCATGGATTTCCATTTGGCACGATCCTGGCATAAATGCATAAATGCCGGTCAGCGTCATACTTAGTGAAACGAGCCTGACAAGAAACTATATATAAAGTGCATGTGTTTTTTAAAAATTTTATATTTGTAAATATGTTAGTTTAAACTTTAAGGTATGTTAAATATTTCTCTAAGTATATAACATAATATAGTTTTTATTACCCATATTATATTACATGCATGACATTTTGTAACTTTAATACATATTTTTAACCAAACTATGCATTAAAAGACCGACCGCGTACATATCTGTGCAACATGAATAGTGTTTGCATATTATGTTTATTTTAATTGCGTGCTAGTTATTATGTTTAGTTTCTCTGTATTATTTATAAAGAAAACAATAATGAAAAGTGCTAAGTATCAAACAATTTTAATTGAAAACAGTCTACTTACAAACCTGGTTTCAATTAACGCGCGGTTCCAATTTATCGCTTGGTTTATATCTGAGACAGGTTTCGAGTGACTCATGTATTAGCGTGATATATATCAAGTGTAGTCAAACACATTGTTAGTGTCAAGCTTGTCACGGGGGAGTCGGTCGGGCGCGTGAACCTGACGCCGCGCGCCACGCCTCCCCGATAACTCACAATAACGTATTGCTGTATCGACATTTTCGTGACAGTTTATTTTATTAGGTATAAAATTATATTAAATAATTACCAAGCAGTTTGCGTGATCAATCTTATGGACTACAAAGTAAATTTTGTTTAATAGTTTTTTTTAACTCTTTTAATAGAAAAAGCCCAAAATAGATTGACATAACCCCGAATTAAATCCTGAACGGAGCTACAAAACAACAATACTAAAGTAATAACATTAGTACTAACACGGCGAAAGACTCACCATAGTATTGCCACAAATAAGCTGAGGAGAATAATTTATTGAGACAAATTGGATTTCCATCCACTATGGTACGTACTTTTTACACGTTTAAAAAAAAAATAAGACTAGATAATCAAATTGACGAGAGTACGTTTATGGGGATGGTCCATATTGTGTAATTAGACATATCAAATTACAAGAGCCTCGTACCGATTATCCTTTAAGACGCCTTAAAAGGAAATTGTCAAATCGAAAGACCGCCGACAAGCTACTGCTAATAGAAAACTGAAGCAGATGCAATTTAGTTCGACCTATCGTTCATTCTATTTACAATGAATAGCAAATCTAT
>JWHW01001433.1:468524-494710 GCA_000931545.1 Papilio glaucus
CACGTTTAAAAAAAAATAAGACTAGATAATCAAATTGACGAGAGAACGTTTATGGGGATGGTCCAATGAATAGCAAATCTATTTATGTTTGGGCTAGTTTTTAGTTTTAATATAAATTTAAGTTATTATTTAACACAAAAATTACTAGTTTATCGAAAACTTAAGAAATCAATAATATAAAAAAATTGTTCATACAAATGCCATATATTGGACAACAATTTCTGGTCGGATAACTAATCCTGCTTGAATATTGCTGGCAGTCGAACGTACTGGCCTCTGTGACATATGAAAACATATTGTTTTCGGTTTCTAAAATCAACTAGCCTAGAGTAGTGTCTAAAAAGCTTTGTGTTACCGTGGGTTCACACTGCCGAAAATATTCACGTTCGTAATGGTCATCTCAGTTTTTTCAGAGAAAGATAGAGAAAAACCTTGTACCGAGATACGATTTTACGCCAGTGGAAACCCACGGTTAGTAAATATTTTTATTAAATATGTTTGTATATGTAAAGTGTAGTATGATTTTATATCTAATAACAACTAATCACAAATATCTCGTTTGATCGTCGCCTCCGCTCATGCCATGCGCCGGTAGCAACACCACACGAGTCACGTAGGCTAGGGACAATGGCAAGAACTCCGGTAAATAAAACACGTATCGCTGTGTGCGCAACTGTGCACCGTCCTGACGTCATTCATTTAACTAATTTATAAAACGTTAACTGTTACATTTTTATTTCGCAGTTACAATATCGAAAAACGTTTTCGAAAGAAAACTACCAGTTTCCAATAAAGTGACATGGACCCATAGGGGTTTTCATGTTTAGTCTAATCTTCTAATCTTCCCAGTGATGAAACACGCAATTATTTGCAGGTAGGTACTTTTTACTTATTTTATACTTTAGTAGTAGTTGATCTTTAAAAGCTTATGTCTGATAACGACACAAGGGAAAATAGATTCTATGTAAATAGTTTAAGGTATAAAATATTTATAATAGAAGGATCGAAACGCATTGGTTGCGTGCCACCCTTATAATATAACAAATTAAGGGCGCCGAGAGACGCAACGTTTAAGTACTTTTCGATAACCTTTTTCTTACTGAGTCTAACTGATGAAGTAATACAAACATTGAATTACTACCTCGGTAAGACCTCACTAAATTACATTTCGTAAAGTTACGCCGAAATATTCAGTGTAATAATTATTATATTGATGATGCATTAAATTAAATACAACAATTCTTGACAAACATAAAAGTGAATTTATTATATTTTATAAGTTACATTTCATTTTCGTAGACCCGAATCCGTCAAATCGGTTAATTTCTACGTGTAGCGTTCGCGTAAATATATGGCATCAGTGTAATATCCTTATTATTACGAAGTAGGTACTTCTAATTAGAATAATAAGTTTTATATTGATACACAAAACTATATTATCTAAGATAAAATGATTGTTTAATTGTATAAAAATGAAGGGCACAACTGCTTTTCACAACAAAAAAGTTACTCGTGGACTGCACATTCACACATAACACATTCATTCGTAGTGTCTCAGACAAACCGTTCTTCTTTATTGGAAAAAATTTGCGGTTTCCTCGGCGGTTAGTTTATAATAAAAACGTAATGCCAATGAATCGAAAGATGAAATATTTGTGGGATAATTCAAAATACACAATTGGTTTTTTTCCTGGTATATGGAGATATGAAAACTTGTTGTGACACTTGACATAGAAAAAAGAAAATAGCCCCGTGTATAGGTGGCCTAATGCGCCGACCGAGATCGATTCTCATTACACAGTAAGTTGGTAATCCGCTTCAAGCCGGCGGGCCGCGGTCGGGCCCTGCCCTAGAATTATTAATGCCTCCATTTTACTCCTCTATCAATTTTATTTTTTATTGCTTAATCCTACCGGTAAGAGCGGGGTGCTGTAGGTTTCACGAAATCATAATTAAATAAAAAATATACGCTTACGCTCATAATCCAGAGGGGTAGTCAGAGATTATGGATTTCCGTTTGGCGTGATCCTGGCATACCTCTCTTGCTTCTTCTACATCCATACATCTACGCATACAAGCTCGTCGGGTACTCCTTATATCGCCCTTCTTTAGTATGTCACTAATCTGATCTATGTAAGTTCTTCTTGGACGTCCCCTACCAACGCTGCCACTCACTTTTGCAACATTAATTTGTTTCGTTACTCCCTCTTCATTCATCTTTTCAACATGCCCGAACCACCGAAGCATACCTTTCTCGATTCTAGTCACAACATTCTCTTTTAAGCCACACTTTTCACTTATAACGCTATCTTTTAATCATATTATTCAACGTAATTAATTATAAACATTATTAATTCTTAGCAGTTGGTACAAAAATGACGTTAAATACTTGATTGAGCACTCATAATTTAATAGTCTTTTGAACACTTCAAATACTAACTAAATCAAAAATGTTTTAATTAAAATAAATTTATTAAACTATAAATAGGTACGGTTAGTGGATAAATCCATAAGGTAAAGCTTTTATAAGGAAAACCGTTGAACGAAAGAGGTCAGTGACGCGATATATAAGAGTATAATTTAATGAGCGCCTCGCAGCTTAGTGCTTAGAGTAACTTGTCAGCTTAGCTGTATTTCACCAATTTCTAAGACTCGTGTAACAAAGGTATATAAAATAAGTGAAATAGAAATATAGTCACGATCGCCGCCATGATGACTTCAGCCATCTAACGATACCGCGCTTACGTAGACAAAGTAAAAAAAGGCATCCGCCACGCTCATTGTGTTCCTAACTATGAATGGAATAGTTTAATAAAAAAAGTCAGGACAGGACGGGATGGGACGGATGGGGGTGACGCGCGCCCAGTCACGTATCCCGGCTGCATTTCGGCAGAGGTGGGGGAGGGAGACGTGCTCGCTCCCACCCGCTCATTTGTCACTATCAGCCGCTGAAAGTGACGCCAGCGACACATCCAGTACAAATGACATTCATAACTAATATATTATTACTTATATAGTTTCGAATAAAAACACCATAATTGTTATTAGCACTATGGAAATCTTTGTTATAAAGAATATTTATCAAAAGACATAATATAATTTTCAAGAAACGACAAAAATTGATTAAGACATAAAGGAGTACAAAAAAAGCACATTTATCTCTGTTATTACATAAGTTTGTATGGAGAGTTAATTTTAATCCAATGTAAGTTAAGCTCAGGTCCATATGATCTATCATATTAATAAGGGTTCAGGTGAGGATGGACAATCATAGGTTAAATTAAATTGCACGGCGGGTGAAACCGCGGGGTTCAGCTTGTACACATAAATAAACCTTAAGATAATAAAGAACAAAGTATTAATTTTATTTTTATATTCTTTTCAAAAGCTCAGTGTGTCCCCACCTTTAAGATGAGCTGGATGTAAGGCAGTCGAGTGCTAATGGTCTGTATTCTTTAAGGGCGAGAGTTAAAAGTTGTTCAGAGGGCGCGCCGCCAAGTAACACAATCAGTTACTTTGATGAATCGAGTTTAGGGGCGAGGCAATTTCAATATCCAACAATGTTGAATGATCCGATTTGATGAAATGCTATACAAATGTTTACATTATTATTTATATAATGAAATAATAACATTTGAAGTGATACTCCAGTTTCCGTGCCTTAAGCAATGATGCTATTGATATTTTTAAATAAAGGAATACTGTTACAACACTCCATACAACTGTCACATTTGATACTTTATTCTTGTTTATCTATTGATAAAGAGACAGGTATGATAAATAATTGATGTAAACTTAAAAAAGT
This sequence comes from Papilio glaucus, assembly GCA_000931545.1. Lineage (NCBI taxonomy): Eukaryota > Metazoa > Arthropoda > Insecta > Lepidoptera > Papilionidae > Papilio > Papilio glaucus. The sequence goes on from JWHW01001433.1 coordinate 472,330, forward strand.
CGCTATTTACCGCATCTGGTGACTGCAAAAACCTAGTGCACACAGAAATAATCGTAGCGTACGCTTTCCATATTTGAATCATGTTCTTATCAAATAAAATCCGGCGACAATTAAAATAACGTAGGCTAATACAAAGTTAGCAATCCGTGCGAACATAGACCCGCTACATAAAACAATAGAATTAATATGGAGCACATCAATAAAACGCGCTGGGATAGTCGGACGTTGGAGAGACAGCTTGACAGATGTCTAGGGCGTAAAAGCTAGCATTTTTAGGTCGCCGCGACGTTGAAGGGCAATCTGATTTAGAAACTCAAATAGCAAGCCTGAAGGCACAACGTCTGAGTCATTCCTGTACATTTTTCAGGAAGGACTCGATATCAAGACTAGTATATATCGACAATTCGCTTGGAGAATCCCCGTATATAAATATTAAGAAGTTCTTGGATCGCATAATACACGTGCATGTAATTATGAAACGTTTAGACAATTTGTTGGGACATCAGAGAAAATTGGCAGCGTTACAGACAGGCAATCATTAGCGGATGCACACAGACCACGATCGTTCCAACAATACTTGCGCCGGCGCCGGCGCCGACCACACATCGCATATTAAACTCAGTATATATGATTCATAGTTCATAATTGTATATACAATAAGGATTTTTTTTAACTTCCTGAAGAAATTTGATGTCGATTTGCATGGGCTCAATATACGGTCAAAGAATATACTTTCTGCTGATTTTATAAACAGACGTCGTTTAATTTGAACTCATAGGACTTGGTTCATTCAACATGTTTTCGGTTATCAAAATGAATGGAACACATTTATCAGATTGGGACTGCACGCAAAGAATTAATTAATTCCTATCTCAACATTTTTAATCTCTAACATTTGCTAAATCATAACCAGAATCGTTTAGAAACAGGCAAGCACAAGATAAACCTAAGATTAAAATATACGTTAATAAATTCCAATACAAAGTTTAGTCAGACGTGCGACTCGCTTAAGGCAAAAACATACAATAAAATCGAGCCGCGACGTGACGTGTAACACATATAAAAGTACAGAATGAATCATCTAATGCCGTCGCGCGTGATTCACTGCGCCTTATTAAGATTACCCGAGCCGTCACAAGCCATATTGAACTACATGTGGACCGCATAGGGACCTGAATAGCAATCCGTGCCCTGATTGCCGCCAATGTTCCTTAACTTTCAATGAAAAAAATGCAAAGGAAATATGACTTGTTTCTCTAAGTTTTAAAACGAACATAGCGATCGAGCAGCGCACACGCTAAGCTAGGCCGCCACACATAATTTATACTTGCACAAGCCTAGGGCAGGGCGCATTAAACTAACAAGATTTTGCGGCGGTTTCCCCGAGCTTTCTCCCGCGCTCCCGTCCCACTTGGCAACTCGAATCGTTAAACTCGGCGGCGCGAAATCGGAGCATTCTCAATTACTGCCCGAGCTGCGGCCGTACTCGGCAATTAGTACAGCCAGAGTATTTTATAAAAAGCACCTTCTCTTTAGAACTTAATCTAAAATAATAGTGAACTATCAAAATACTATTTATAACGACTACGTTTCAATTACTAATTTGATGTTCAAGAAATATTCTGCAAGATACATATAATCTTGTTATTAATATTAAAATATTTTGAAACGCCATTGGCTAAATGGTACAGGCACAGGGATCTAAACTCTAAATATTAGAATGTCATCATAGAACTGTATCATTTTATTTAATTTATTTTTCTCAGTAGTGCTTTGTATACCATTTCAAAGCAAATAATTCGAAATTAAATACAATTTAGCTACGCATGGAAACATGTTTCATGTTACTTCAAACAACTCAATACGTTGGGGCGCACAAAAGTTGTATCCGGCATTCTACCAAATTCGATTGCAGCCATGAGAGCAAGCTTTCGTAAGTGTAAAGGGGATGTTGCGCGATTTATTTGAAACTTCTATTTATATAGATTCCTTACCCCCGTTCTCTGCGGCACACCCCTTCGTACTATTTGTACACGGCCTTTGCACCTCCGCGTTCTATTTTAGTACCACCGAAATAAAAGAAATAGACGAACAGAGACATAAACTTTTATAATAGTAAACATTATAGTTTTAAAATTTTCTGTCCCATTTCATTATATTATTAATATAAATATGCAGTACATTTCCTTTGTTGGAAGATATATAGAGATATTAGTAATACATTACATTCATGTAACCGAAATAATCCTCCACAGAGCCGCTACTGTACACTACTACTGTTGACAATACAACTACTGTTCTGAATAAAGTTTAAATTGGACTCTAAATAAAAACATTCAAAGGCAGAAAAAGTAAAATACATAATTTATTCAACGCTTTGCGGTAATCTTTGAGTGTTATCTTACTTGTCGAGTAGTCCCAATCATCCCAACATTATCTTTTATGACATAAAAATTAAATTCGAATAATATAATTAAAAGAAAACAAAACCGTTCAGCAACGAGCAAGTTCAACGTTTCACAATGTTTCCATTTAAGACCAATACTGGATGTCCGACGAGTGAGTCATTTGACACAACATATGTCGAGAGATTGGAGTATCTTGCAAATTTTTTAAACCTTGCACTTTAAAATATAGAACTTCTTGAAAATGGGCTATTACGTTTTATTGTTGCCATGACGACTGTTTTAATTTATTGTAACTTATCATGACATGTCGGTCACAACACAAACAAATTGACATAACGCTAAAGCCATTGGACGAAGTTCACATATTTTCTAAATCGAGCCGCTACCCATATTCTACAATTTCTTTTTTATCAAAGTGTACTAGAATGTCATAATCTTGGTACTTTATTATTACAGATATGTAACGACATGGAATGGAATAGTAAGTCTGCAATAGTGAACAACAAACTAACAACCATAAATTACGATAATAATGTCGGCACAGACACAATAGCCGAGCCTCGGACGTGGGCGCGTCCACTGCGGAGTCGGAGCAATCCCCATAATAATGTACGAATAAATAGGACAAGGTATACACCGTCTGTCTGTCTGTACAGATACACGTAGCGTGGAGAATTATACGACAAAGTTTGAACAACGTTATTGTATTGTAAAAATGTTTTCAACTTGGAGAGTCCGCTACATACATGTCACAATTTGCTTCTTATACGACCTTGTCAAGACCGAACGACCAAATTACAACAATGTAGATTAAAAAAAATATTGAAAATATTGCGATAAAACTATTTTCATGGTATCATTTTCTTCTCAACATAGCAGTTAATACATTGTTGATTGCGGATGCATAATGTTCACTTTTTACAACTAGTATTTACTTAGGTCTAGATACAAGGTAATATAGGCCTATGACAGATTGGCTACTACGACTTTTCAAAAGCCGAATAACAAAAATATCAAAAAAGATTCGTATTTTTATAATTAATTGAAAATACGAAATTTACACATTACACAGTATGTTTTCTTTCAATGTGTAGCATGGACAATGAACAAAGCAGCACACGATAGCACGGTCTATTGCTATTTCGAACTTTGTTAGCCATTGCAGTTACAATGGTGTCTAGAGCAAATTTATCAATGATCCACTGGCCGTGTTTATATGCACTGCTCGCAGCGGCGCGTTTTTGTTTGTAAAGCCAGAAACATGTAAAAAGTGAATTAGATGGCGCCATCTAGTGTTTAGTGTATAAAAGTGGACAAGATGGTGCCACTAGTGTTTTAGAACGCGCTATAGAAGTGTTATGTGAATTAACTTAATCTTACCTACCTTATATAACCTTATAACTTATCTGAGAAGCTATCCTAACTTCTCAGATAAGTTATGTCTCTACGCACTTTTCCGTTAGTAGTATAAACTCGTTGTTCAATAGGGGTTTTCTGAGCTATAAAGCTTCCACCTTTGTGGGATTGTTCACTCGATAGCAAGGAAACGTAGTAGACGGCCAACTTGCCTTTGTGGGATGGGTTAGTTGTACGTTACTTGGGAGATGTTAGTGTTATTAGTTGCTAAGTTATACTCTGTTCTGTTACGACAGTAAGTCTTTGACGTTTTCAAACTTCCTTAATTTCACACGCCACACACCACAAAGACATCCATTACATATTTCAATTTAACCTTGTGTGTTTGATCCTGAAAACTTGCGTTGTTTTTTTTCCCCAATATTTATAAGAAACCATCATCATCGTGAGAGGTGTATATTTTATGATGCATTTAGCTCTTGCTTAGTACTTGTTACTCAGCCTGTATTGCCTCGTCCGGCTCGGCCCACAGGACAAGTCGCAGCGGCGGCCGGCGGAGAATTAAATTTATTGCCGCTCCACATGAACTGCCGACTGGGCCGCACAACATGGCCGCTCGGGTCTGAACAATTGGTACACGGCTGTTTGTAAATCTTACACGTCTTATCTTGATTACACTCCTTAGTGAACTGGACGCTGCGAAATGTAGGACGAGATCTCTCGCCTTCAGATTAAAGGCGGAGTGTCGTATTTCAATCGGTGTTACCTTCAGATTGTAACGATATTTTATAGGCGCATTAAAACGAAACCATATAGTTGTTAAATTAAACTAGGTATAATTAAAGATCGCCCAGTGCCAAAACGGTTCAGAACTCGAATAGTTTGCTAAATGAGACGTTGCTAGGAAATCATAATATTTTGAACCGATTGAGTTGTTAGAGCCGGGTTTTGTGGTAGGAATAAGTAATTCGGCGTTTCAAGGCACCCGATGACATCTGTTACGTGGATGGTAAATAATCAATTGTCATAAACGGATTTAAATGTCTGTGTCTGCTCTTTATGGTAATATAGACGTGAATGCTTGTAATTCTGTAAGAGGTTTAAGGTGAGCTGCATAAATAGTTTATCAGAGTGCGCGGTCGGGGGCGGGGTAGTGGAATGCGAGCCGAGCAGATCCAGCGACCGCGCGCGGCCGGTCACGGACCATCGGTCGCACTCAATGCCTTTTGCACTTAGTTTGCATTCAACAAAAAAAAAACTGCATTGCTTTCGGACTCCGCTACGCGGATATCTATCAAGTTTCACGATTAAAAAATAATAGAACCGTGTGATTGTAAGACATCGTTAATGCACGATAAATTGCTGGATATTCTAAGTAGCGGATACTATTAAACCAGTGAAACCTTGCGGTGGATATTAGAAAAATACCTGTGACCGTCGGCCAAATGCTTATACCGATACAATCTCGCTAATGTACAGGAAAACATTTTGGATTAGCTGGCGACGATTCACGAGGTAACTTTATTGTTGTTGTTTGAACTGTTGCGTGTTCACGGCGACTTGCCAACAAAAACGAAAAGCGAAACTAATCGTCTAATAATGAATCTTTTACTGACGACGCTTTTTTTGTTGATATAATGTTACAAAAATCGTAATCGGCATGTACGGTACTGTACATTTCTTTATTTTTATTATTAACCAATTAACCAAAACATATCAGAATTTGATTCTATTAAGATTATTTGAATAACAGTAAAACTCGGTGGTGTGACTTTTAATATTGCAAAACGATCGTGTGTACATTATTTCGTCTTCGTGGTTTTAACTGTGATAAACAGAAAAACTAACGCTTTTAAAATTTCCTATGGTAACGTCTTCAATTATCTGGTATTGGCTAACTGATTATTGTTACTCAGAGCCAAACATTACCTTTTACCGAAGTCCGATTCGCTCGCGAGTTGTTCACGTAACAAACCCGAGCTCGGAGCAATGCACTCGCCGCGCGGCCACTGAGTCAGCCGCCTTTCTCCGTCTGCGGCGCGTCTGGCCTCGCAAACGGAACAAATGCCCTGTCGATACCAACTTTTCCCATTTTCTGCCTACACGATTTGACGTTAACTTTTATTGCCAATTAGTTAGGTACAATAGGTTAGGTTAGTTATTTTTACGGAGCCATCATGACGCTATTATTATGTATGAACAATGTCTAATATATATTTTTTAACAGTGACCAAGCCTAGTCGATAGGATTTATAAATAACAAATGAATTTCTTATTCCATTAAAACAATCTAATGAAATACGATTTCATTGAAAGCGCTTTGAAAGGCGTCTTCTACTGTGATAAAATTTCGTAATAGCCTATCAAATGCGCGTCGGATCGTCCTAATGTGTATTAGCTAGTTGGGCGGCAAGCCGCTTAGCTTAATTGTGACTTCGTGACGACCTATATTTGCTAACAATTTGCGACATCGTGTATAAGAGGTGAGCCGAAATATTTTCTATGAGTTTCAGTTTATACAAAACAAGATTTTCTTCTGATTTTCATTGAATGCATACACATTTTTATGATACCTAGTGTTCTCTAATATAATAACAGTTGTTCACCAAAGTTACTGTTCCCTATATGTCCTGCCCCGGGATGAATCAAGGTTTAGAGATAGTAAGAAAAAGTGCGAAAAATGTTTGAATATAGGAAGTAAAAGAAAAATATAAAACACTACATTTTTAAGTGAACGTTTACAGTCGTGATAATTTCGGAGGGTAAATGTTGTGGAGCTACACAAGTACGGCTTAGTTATTTGATACGTTTGACATTACTTAGATCGGCGGCGCTCTCAGCGAGTGGGTGTTGCGTTTCGTCTCCAGCCTACGCCTACGCCTAGCCTAGCGCGATGACTTAGAGCAAGGTTTATATAGCAGGACTAGCTTTTGCCCACGACTTCTTCTGGGGCGAGCAACCACTTAATATAGTAGGTATGATAATATAGTTGTGGCAATAATGTGTGTGGCTTACTACTGCTTATTTCTAATGAATCTTTTTTTAAGTTTCCGTGCCCGAGGGGTAAAACGGACCCTTTTACTAAGACTCTACTGTCCGTCTGTCACCAGGTTGTATCTCATCAACCGTGATAGCTGGACATTTGAAATATGCACAGATGATGTATTTCTGTTGCCGCCATAACAGAACTAAAAAACAGAATAAAATAAATATTGAAGGGGGCTCCCATACAACAAACGTGATTTTTCTACATAATGGTGCAGAACCCTTCGTGCGCGCGTCCGACTCGCACTTGGCCAATTTTCTTTATAATTAACGATAATTTTTTTTGTCATTGCTCTAGTCTAGCATATAACATTATGCACACTAATTATCTATGATTTAGAACGCTCTATACTTTGTGCCGTGTGTAACTTGCAATATCTGAAAGCTAACAATGAACTAGTTGTACAAGAACCAGCGGAGTTCGAGAGCACTTTTAATAAATAATGAGACTTCCTCGAACTTGCCCCTTTTTAGTGTCGAACCGAAACCAAGTCGGATGAAAGTCAAATTAGCTCACTACCAAGATTAAAATGAATAAAATATTCACAGATTATAATAGATAATTTAAAGTTGAATAAAAACAACAATTCACGCGAGTAAGGACTTGGCTCTCATGATATATCAAAAGTAATTGAGTAAGGTAACGCTTCTTTATGTGCACATACAGTTCAATTTTAGTCGATATGATAAGTTGTTAATGACCACCTTGTTCTAGTTTATCGTCATACAACACGTTTATATAAATATATCCAAGTGTCAACAACAAAACCCATACAATAGAAATAAAAGCAGCGTATGAACCAAACGCAAAGCCGCGAGTAAAATTTGATGCCGGGCAATATTAAAAAAAAAAAACTAGAAAATTACACGACAGTGTAAGTGTATCTATACTCAAAGGTCTCATTGATGCCTTTCGAAGCCTGGCAAGTGTATTATTAACCTGCCTGGAAGCGAAGCCTGCGCCTGATCTCGATAAGCAATACCTTATTAAGGAGCCGGTCTGCTCGTTTAGCTTGCCTCTAACTTGAACTTTATTAGAAAGCTAATCTCGATAGAAACTCAGTGTAACATTGATTTTAATGACTTTAACATTAATAAACTTATTTATTCGCGTACACAACTAAACTGAATTATATGTGAAAAGTAAAATGCAAAAAATAGTAACAAAAATTTAATTGCGGAATTTCTAAAATTACACAACGAACGTTAGCAGGATAGCAGGAATTTCTATTTGTATCCTAATTAATCATGTCCAACGGGATGTTATAAAACGATATGGTTTGCCTTACGATTAATAATAACATCATTAGTGTTCACGAAGAATGGCATAGTACAACTGGCAGATATTTGTACGAAACGATCGATGCACTTTAATCCTTTAAAGGTGGATGCACTCGTAGAACTGTTCCCACTACGAACTACCTAACATTAAACTTTGATTTTCTGTACAAAACTTGAATTCTATTGCAGAATTCATTCACACAAAAAAAACTATTTACTTGTGTATTTTGGCGTACGTATAGATCTCCATTTTTTTAAAAGTCTAAAATGTGTTTATTTAATTATGACAATGAAATTATGGATATGTATATATATATATCAAGGAAGATACGGCGTTACAAGATATGAGCAGAACTCTTTTGATTGATCTGATTTGTGTTGTCTGACGTATCTGTGACGCAATTTATCTACAAAAATCAGTACAGTTGGCAAAACAATCTTTGTTTATGCTTTGACGCGATTTCGCAACAACTTTATTTAAGACAAAAAAGAAAATAATATAACTTAATAATAGTCAATATCTTCGTTGTAATCATTGAAATCTGGTGAGTATGGGCATGTACTATGCGGAATACGGAATGGGCGACGAGGTGACATTATCGTTTGAAATAAACAGTCTGCACTAAGCAGCTGTCGTATATCTTAATATTTATTAAGATTGTTAATAGGAAAACGTTTATTGGTTTTAAAATATTTGGTTTTTGTATTGGTTGGTAAAATAACAAAACAAATACTATGCTTACTTAAACGCCACAAAAAGACGAAGTACCCGACAACACAGTCGATCTCTTCAACATTTATACTAGTACATTTTATCTATATTTTTTCCAGTGCCGTAAAGCTTAACACATCGGTTATTCTACTCTGTGGCTCTATACTGCGAGACTAAGAAAACCTTATCATTGAAAAGGCCTGAAATAAGTTACTCCAGCACCGGCGTACGTCTTACATAACCTAGCTACACTCCGGCGCGCGGCGCCGCCTGCCTTTCTAGCTCTAAACAGGGCATCGACCTCGCTGTCTATACAGATGATTGTACGGAGAGAAAGTATCTGGATAAGATAAGTTATTTGAGATGTACTTTTATTAAAAAAAAAAAACATAAAGTACTTTGGTATTACTGGCCTCGAATGTACGTGGGTCATTGAACTGGACTTATAATTACTTTTGTATGTTCAATAACTATACACTAATAGTTAACTATTACCCAGGGTACTGCCGCTGATCTGCTGCACACAAAGAGCGTTACAATGGCACTGACAGCTTTAGTTTTTCTGAGCACGTAGCGGCGAGGCGCTGTCCAAATTAATTGAAAGTCTTTATTGAACAGCTAATGCGGTTTTAATGCAGCCGACAGATTATTTGAATTGATGAATTTCATTTTTCCTATCCATCTCCTTCCAAGCCTCTAGGCTTTCGTAGAGATTCAAAATTCAATTTGAATCTATTGTTGATGTTGTACCTATCTAGGTTACACCCGATCTGTACCCCAGAGAAAATCTCAGGAGTAGTATAGTGATTGAACCCATCCAAGTCTCGTAAATTCTATATATAATTTTTTTTACGGATTGACGGCCAGGGCTGCGCTCGTGTGTCTTTCGCTAACGTAAACTCTTTTTACGAGCTCACGGTTTGCGCTACGTAGCGTAAATCTCTGCGTGTCTTGTCAATGTTTAAGAAAAAGTATTTTTATATGAATAATAAACAAGAGTTTATGACTATTTGCACGTCTAAACTCCGATTAAGTAAGATATTATTTGTAGCATATATATTAGACATAAATGGTGAGCTCATCGCCAAAAGTATGATATTATAGGATCGCGCCAAATGGAAATCCATGATCTCTGCCTACCCCACTGGGTTACGGGCGTGAGCGCATATTTATTTATTTATTATTATATCGTAAAAAACTTCCTCTCTTCTCTTGTCTTGGCTAATCGTCTGTCGTGCTACATTTATTTCCTAGTCGATCACAATATCCTATGGTTTTTTTGGGATCTGGTTGGTGTCCGTCGGACAGGTATAGCAGGGTCCACTCATTAGTTTCATTTGGGGATTCTGCCTTTTTAAACCACCTGAATTTCTAATCTTCTAAACCTCCCATCTTCCCACTTGATCTGAACGAACGAACTGACTCTGAAAAACGCACCTCGTAGCGTTGTTCATCCCCCGAGGAGTTATCGACAACAAAGACGAAAGCACGAGATAAAGAAAAAGTTAATTCATGATAGAAAGTTTATCTAAGACGATAAAGTTCCCAAAAAAAGAAATTGGACCACGGACCGCCGCTTGGTGATCCCTGGAAAACCTATAACCAAACCAATTCAAGCTTATTACGCAAAAAGGAAAAGGAAAGTAACAGTATATGTACATGTCAGATGGTAGAACGGCTAGCTATTAGCTTCCCATTCAAAATAAACAAACCTAAATGTTTAACAAAGAAAATTACGCCCTGCAAATTACCGGTCACGTATGCTTGAGCGAGGCAAGCAAATCAATAATCCTCAATGTGTCGCAGCTTTCGCTTTCTGAGAAGTACTAATCTCTAACGAGCGCTTAACTGTTGCTGCTCTAGCAGATCATTTTTTTACTCGTGCCCACACGCTCATTCATTATTAATGATTTCGTTTTTACGTATACCCGTTAATAGCAAAACAATATAATACTTATTACAAAGGATCAGAGTACATTATCCTATACAGACAGTTTAAAGTCGACATTGGGTCAGCAGTACGGTTATTAGGAACCACGAATTACTTTACATTGGAAAGTGAAAATTGACTGTTGTTGTCAATCTTGTCTTCGGAAGAGTGCGAGCAGTTCTTTAGGTCTGTCAATCAAAAGTCTATTTGCTTAGTGAAAAGTCTACATAGCGAACTGCTATGATAAACTGTTCTGATCAGTAGGAAGCACTGGGTTAATGACCTCAGAGTTTCGGTCCGTACTTTCTTCCGAGTCACAATTTGAATACGAAGACGTGTCAATTACCATACACCTAAAGTTCTAAAAAGGGTAGGCAGTGAAGTGAAGACACTCTATGGTAGAATCTTCCCTTAGTTGACTTGATATGTTTTCTGGGCTGTATGCACAGGATACTACTACTAGCTAGTATGATATAAAAAACTAGAAGACCTAAGCCCTTGGGCCTAGAGGGCCCTTCAGGCCAGAAATAGTTGCTCTTCTCTTAAAAATCAAACTTATCTAAAAATAAAACCGAAGAAAAGATGCAGTGCGCAGTATCAGGTAAGCGATTGATGCCAATGTGTTTAGAGCCTATGCTATATTAAACTGCATTCTCCAATGAGCTTCGGTCCGCAGGTTAAAAAAAAAGAAATACCAGTAGAACAATTTGGTGTATGACTCTCAACTGCTCTATACAATGGCAGATCAGGCCGCTTTCTATGTGCTGGGTGGCGAGCAATTAATCACGCTGGTGATCGATGCAGGCACGTCAGGCACGGGAAAGTTTGAACGGCAGCTAGACTATGTTATAATTATATGTTTAAAACTACGAACTGGCAAGTTTATATTTGAACCGACTAAAAAGAATAAATAAGTTGTTTACAAGAATACACTTAAGATTGAATTATGTTTATTACAAACATTCAATTGTTTAAAGTTTTCATTGATTGTCTGCTCTGCTCTATTGTCGTGTGTCTGCCATGATAACGAAAATATGTAAACAATTGATAACTATGTCACTTAAGATATTACGTTATCTTAACTTTGACCGCAATAACTTACTGAGTACTGAACACTGAGCTTATACCTTTGACGTAACTTAATTAACAAATGCTTAGTCAGCATTGTTAGGTTCTTGTTACGTTTGGCAAATATTCTAATTTAAAGAAAATAGATTATATATGTAATACTAGCTGGCCGGCAAACTTCGTTCCGCCCTATAATTAATAGATTTCACTAATTTGGCGATAATGGCTTACACCTTATAATATAGATATATGCTGTAACTGGCTTTTTTGTAGGGCTATTGAAGGTAAACATTTCCATTATACATTATATACGTGTAACTCTAACGGTATTTGAAGCGCACTCCAGAGTAGCTCACATATGGCTGATTTTTTCCTCCGTACTTGACACTTGTCGTTATATTTTTGACAATTCACACAATATCTTTATAAATTATAGCCTATATGTTTAATCTGATGTATAAGCTATATTATTGTAAAGTTTCATTAAAATCCATTTAGTGGTTTTTGCGTGAAAGAGTAACAAACATCCATACTTACAAACTTTCGCATTTTTAATATTAGTAGTATGCATGTAGTTTGTAAAATACGCTATATCGAGATACAATTTAAAGTTTAACTACCTTTCCTTACAACAGCAAACACCAGCTGTGTTTTTGTTTCCAACGAGTCTATTCGAGTCAGTGGGCGACTGTCGAGATGCGACCGCACAGTTACATAAGGGCGACGAACACACGGTTTTATTATAAACAAACTGATCAGGCTTCAGCCAGTTTAATTCAGTTTACTTAAAACATATAGGTTTATTTTATATACTGAATTGTATTTCTCTGGCTTCCAACATTCATGATGGAATCAAAACGGTGATTTGGCCATCATTTTGCATACGTAACAAGTTAATATAGAATAATGTAATATATTAAAGCAATTTTTACAACTATTTCGACATTGACAGACAATGAGTCTAGGTATAGATGAATGAAATGTGTTCAGGTTCTTGTGGAAAAAGATAGAAAAAACGTCACAGCTTTGTCGGTGTATGACGTTGGGCTCAACATATGAGGACAATGTATGAAGCACTAGCTAAACTCAATATGTATACAATAATAGCTATTTTGAGTCTGTTTGATCCGCAGTAATGTCGTGTTCTAGTATCATATGAAACAAAAAAACATTGTATTAAAAACAGCTCAGTAAAATTGCCATTATTCAGATCTATCTTTGCAAAGTTGCAACGAAATTGACCTTTTATCAATCATTCGTGAGGTTTTTTGGAAAAGATAACAAAAGCGTGATGAAAGGAATGCATTCTACTAATCTCTCAAACAACTTCCCGAGCTAATACCTACCTAAGTATTGAACATGAGGAGCCCCACCAATGGCGGTAACAAAGAGGCGTTTACGTATTGTAATTAAAATGTCTATTCGGACCTTAATTAACAAAAATAAACTATTTTTATATGAATTGGTTAAATTTGAGTTCAATTGTGATACATTCACTTTACCTATAAAAGTCATATGCGATCCAAACTGCTATTTAATCATCCGATGTTACATTCCTATTATACAATATAGCTACACATATATTATTCAATAATCATTGTACAATGATATATGTAGCTTGCAACATTTAATTAAAAGCTTGGTAAGACCCCACGTCGCCGATGCTAGCGATGTTGCCCTCGGAAGGCAATATCGCCAGTAAAACAAAAAATTCAAATGCGCCGGAGGGCAGACATCAATAACCTTATAGCTGGACGGTCTACTAATGCCTAATGAAACGGAGCGATAGGTAGAGGCAGCCTAGCGAGGAAACCGAAGGCTTCGCTTGCTCTGCATTGTTTATCTAACAATGTCAATGCCATTGTAACAATTGGTTATAGCCGTGATGATGTTCACCAACAAGGCTCAGAATAGTATTTGAAAATTAAAAATACGCAGTATTTTCTTATCTTCATACACTGCAAACATTTTTTTAGTCGTAAAGCAATGAGCGCCACCTGATAATATAACGCGCCAGGTGCAGGAGAGCAGAGGCTGGAACAAAACACCTTTTAACAGCTTATTACATAAATAATTACTTTCTCCGACTTTATCGGCCGTGTGTTAATTGCAGGCTCAATAAAAACACTCGTAATAAAGCGAGTACATTCACATTTTGTGTTCCTACCTGTGTGTACATCAAGTGAAGCGCTAAGCATTTGGGTTCGATTCCGAAATACTAACTTTTATCATGTATGCGAATGTAAAGTCGGTTGTTTGCTGGTTACGTATTAACACTACACGTTACGCACATTGTTAAGGGTGCAGAAAAAGACATATGGTACTATTTAAAAAAAAACTTCAAATAATTATATATATTTCTTGAAGTCTATTTCGTAGCACTTCGGAAATATGCGGAAATAGCGCTGGTATGCTGAGCAGAAAGTAACCTAGGCAATTGTAGTAGCCCCTACTATTGGAAAGAAAAAAAAAATTGGAACGAAATTTAGCAGTTGGCGTGATCATAAATTATATTTTTAGTTCAATACATTTAAGTAAACGTCTATATAATCTTTAATATACTCGTATACCAAGTACCTATTGGATTATACGTATAGACTCGGCGGGGGCATTTCATTTCAGTTTAATTAAAATCCAGGCTGTCGGTCAGTTCGCACGCTTTCGTCCGTGAAGCAGAGAGCTCGCGGTGCGCCGCCTATATATTTATATTTACATAAGTATTTAAATTGCGCTCAAAGGTCGCACGGCTCCCATGACCGAGGAGGAATACGACGTCCGCCGCGGACGTGCGGATAAAGGATAGAGGTCGATTGTTTACATTAATATATTTATTGAGGTGATGGCCTTGTGGATTGAATTATACACTTTCTTTAGGCTAATTACCGTTACCATGGTAACATAAAAACATTTTAAACTCGTCCACGACATAAAAGTGATTGTCTACCACGTTTATAAAGCGGTGGATTAAGACGTATGCTAATATTTTTACGTAAGTATAATAATAAGCTAAGGCGCTCTAACCAATAAAACGGATTGTTCTGGATCCATGAACGGTTTATGTAAAACTTGACGTGAACTTTAAACAATACAGATAATTTAATAAAACTTGTATTTTTAATTCGAGTTATAAAATTGAAGTACGTACAGACAGGTAAGGACACATCTTTACCTATGGCGACGTAGTAACAAAGTCTTCGCGCCTAATCCCACCCGCACTTCATCCGGTAAGCCGAGCTCAGACCGCGCTGTTACAATGTCTGCTCACTTCACAACCTTATCACACAACATTGAACATAAATACACATAAATGTGTACGAAGATTCCTTTATTCTTAATAGTTCTATAGTTTAATTAAATTTACTTGACCTTAGAATAAATAAATAGATGCAGATATGCACAACAACAGTGGAAACGTGCGTGATCATGGTCGTCGCACGCATAAGCAAATTGTCAGGTACCGCGGCGGCGGCGGGCTGGCCACACAACACTTATTCACAGAACACAACAAAGACGATTATACACAATCCGTGGAACACATTGAAAAAATACTAACATTCTTCATGAGAAGTTCCCTTAGACCGATGCACCGTGGGAATGACGTGTTCACAATTCTCAATAATAAAAATCTATGTAGGATAAAAACTCGTGGAAATATAAATATGGCCACATCATTATTTAGCATGACAGGTTTATTTAAAAAACGCTGCAATGGATCAAAAATAGCCGCGCTATAAACATTTTTCGTTTGTAACTATTCAGGGTGTACACACAATAGACTGCAACTGCTCCGATATGACTGATTCCGTCGTAAAACCCTGAGCATGATAAAAATATGATAGTTATATTTAAATAACTTAAATAATAATAAAAAACGAAGAGCTAGGTAATTTCACTTGTAGTCTCTATATGGTCCAATTAACTTGGAGTAATAGAATCTTCAGAAGCGATAACACGAATCAAGGTCACTTATCACAGATCGGCAACAAGAAAATCATTTCCTAGAATCGAGTAATTGCGAGTAAGGATATTCCATTCCTTAGAATTGTATACAAAATCGATTGTATAAGGATTAGCTTCAGAGACTACGTTAAAACGTTCTTATACGAACATGTAGCGACATGTTCTAACATGCTCTGTATACATTAGGCTCAAGTCATGTCGCAACACCACTAGAAAACCAAACGTGTGTCTTTGGACCTGGCTGACTGGTCATCAGTATTTAAAACAGCCCCTAAACGTATATCTAAAAGATTTTTAAACTGGTTTGCGTTACCATATAGTACTATGAAATGGTAGTATTTAAGATTGGCTATAAGCAAATTGGCTTCTGTTTCCATGAGAACAAAATATAGTCATAAACTTGACATAGTTCCGAGCCTGTGATGTAATCTGTGCACAATCAGCGAGAATAGATACTAATTCCAGGCTTGGGCAGTTACCGTTACTTAAATCGCGATAGCAGGCATAATGCTGCAGTAACAAAAGGAACTCGAGTTCTGGTAGTTCGTGGAACAGCGAACAGCGAGCTGCAAGCTCCGTCGGACCTTAGGCCTAGAAAGCGACAGTGATTCGGTTGCGTAAACGTCGGTTCGGCGGTCGACGACCGCGCGGCGCGGGGAAAGTCGCGCGCTAACTGTTGTTCAATTAACTATGCGCAAGCACAGCCAATAAGCCGACGGCTGTAAGTAGTATACACAGGATCACTTTGATTTTTAGCTATTCCATACATTGAAAGTTTGAAATTAGATATGGAAAACTTCGAAACTATGACTGAAACTAAAATTCCATTTTATTAAAAAGTTTTTACTATTATTATTCGATAAAGTATACCCTGACGTAGCAGTAATGTGCCTATTTTTATTATCAGACCAATAATAATTATGCAATATTTAATTGAAATTGATAACATAATTAATATTGTTGAAGAAATTGATTAAAAGCACTTATCTCCACCATACTGACTAATTCATTTTTGGAGGTCATCATCGGAAGCCGCATTTCTTATTATAGATAGATTGAGCAATTGTGTGATGCTATCACCAGATTATATCTAAAACTAAGCAAACCTCAATTTAATTCTTTCTGCATAAATGTTTTTGAAAATTGAAAAAATAGTTACAATAACAATTGATCAACAAAAAGATTAGTAACTGCGTCATTTCATAAAAGAAAGATAGCAACTGCCATCCACATAACAGACATTTAGCAAACATTTTTAAATATGAAACATATAACATATTCAATAAACAACGTATGAGACAAAAATCTAAGATCAAGAAAGATTTATTTAATGGTTTACTGATACAAGACATTTCTGAGCTTCAAAAAGTGTAAGTCAAGTTTGATCAAATTTGTAAAACAAGTCAGTCAGTCGGTCAAGACGGTCAAGGTATACAAGGGATTTTTGTATGATAATAAATATGAATGCCTTGATTGTTACTTTTGATGACTGAACAGACTAATGAGTAGCTTAGATATGAGAGATGTTTGTTGGATTGTGGCTAAATATTTGTTACCCACAAGCCAACAAATACATATATACGCCAAAAATTGAACATTATTAACTAATGACATTTTAATGGTCTGGAATATTTATAGATTTATTTACAAGCCAATTAGTTTATTATTATAGTGATTTACTTATAGTTGTTTATAATAAATTAAACATGTTTAAATATAATTAACATTTATTAATAAATAAACATATAAGAAACATGTTTGTCTTATCTTATCAAGGTGAAGTGCCAGTAGCATAATTAAGGTTGTAGCACAAAAAGGGAAGGGACTGTGATAATTAAGTTGGACTCTGCTATTTCACCATCTATCAACTGCAACCATTTTTTTGCACAAGCTTTTGCTTAGTTACAATGGTTAACAAGAATCATATGAAGTAAAAATTATAAAAGTAGTAAAATAAAATATATATTAACCAAAAATACTTAATAAGCAAATGTTATTATGAAGACTCCATATGTTACAATAATGGACTAAGTACTTAATTAGGGCAAAAAATTATAAAAAATTTGATTCCAGGTTTACTGAGCCATTTCACATTTTCATGTGAATTTCCAAGATTTTGAATGCCCAATTGACCACTTTAGTGTACCAATTGGATACTTTGAAATTGTTAACTAAAAGTAAAAAGTTACCTTGGTTCTGTAAAAATATTATACAGTTATAGTAGTACTTATATTGAACAGTTTTATTTATAATCTATCCTTTAATTTAATTATTGTAATGATTATTGATATGACTCTATTTTATTATAAATCACGCTGCACAAGTGGGCAATTAGTAGCAATCAGTATATCGCATGAGCCCAACAAGGTAAGGTCTATGTCTTTTTCCTGCATTCCGAGTTCTATCCTTAGCTCATTATTGTGAAATGAATATGTGTGAAATGAAAAAACAGTGCAATTATGATTATGTACATGCGGTTGAAGTGAAACTTCTTTGGCTTATATGTATTAATTTCTATAATAAAGTTTTTATTTTAAATTAATCTTATATAATATGGAACACATCTATTAATATCATTATTATTTTAAAGTGTACATATTTAGTTATATAACTTTAATGATAAAAAATAAAACATTTTTTGCATTCCTAACAAAGTTATTTACGATCATAGCACCTAAGATTGTTAAGTCAGCCGCTAGAGTTGCGCTACTCTGCTTGCTTCGTGTATGTGTGCCATTGCTATACACATATACAATATCACATAATTTTACCTAAACTCAAGCATTATAATTTTGTGAAAAGGTTCTTTAATGGCTAGAGTAAGCGAGTAAGGATAGGCTAATATCTATGCTAACTAGATAGTAATTACTATGCATAGTGGAGTTGAAAAGAAATTTCTATTAATGTGGATACATGTGACTGACAATTACTTTTTTTATCTTTCAATATATTGTGGAATAGTGATGGGACTAATACAAACATTAATTATTAAATACATTTGATCTTCCAGAAATATTACTCAGCACAAAAAAAACTTCTTATCATGATTGATGAGTACTCAATGCAATTTTTGCAGATAAAAACTCCATGAAATCAAATAAAGAAAAGAATAAATAATGATAACTCATTTAAATAATGTATTATTTCTTCCTATATACTTTTGTGCCTAAACTCTGATCACAGTGGTATGGTAGCCTAAGAAGCACATCACCATAAATTAAAGTATTTTCAAGATCAAGATAGATTTTGATGAGTTGAAAGTCTTCTCAACCACTTGACGCCTAACATTACATTTTTAATGAGTTTGATTTTACTGAATTAAGAAGAACCAACAGATATTTTGATAAAAAAATATTTTGTTAAACACTGTCCGAGCAAAACAGGAAGGACATTAAATTAGAAATTGTCTTAAAAAAAAAAGGTTTTGGGTGAAAAAAATCATTATAATTATTGCATTATACTTGTAAGTATAACCATGAGTTTCCACTGCCGAAAACAATCTCATAAAACATATGGTTGTCTCAGTTTTTTCAAAGAAAAAGTACAGAGAATGCTTATAGCGTGACAAGTTTGTAATGCCAGCAGAAAGCCACGGTAATGTATACTAAAATGAAGTATTAGTATATATTCCCAAAAGGTAATGTAGCACTAACCTTAGGTAAATTGTAACTTGTAAATAATTACCCAATTCAATGGCATAGTATCCAAGTTGTTATTTCTTAAGCTCTGATAAGTTCTAGGCGTTTACTATATATGATAAAAAATTATTTTAGAATATTTGTAACAAAAGTTGAGGTAGAAACAATAATTTGTGATTTTAAGATACCACAAATGGATAAAAATTTTATATGCTTTGTAACAAATTCAACCCAAAGTATGTATATGTAGTTTATATATTCTACCATTGTGGCCTTCACATACCACTTTAAATTTGTAAAGATTGTTTTCATTAAATGCAGCCAAAAAAACAAACTCTTCAATACAAATGTAAATAAAACATATTTTGAGTGACTCTACTCGATGAGCGCATTTCAAGACGTGATACAAATACAGACAGATATTGAATATTGCGTCTCAATTGACCAATCAAGTAACCTTGAAATCAGCTGATGACTTGTTTAATGTCCTAAATACGCCGAGGTTACCGTTTATTTTGTAAAACAATAGTACATTACAGCACTCACCTCTTCACGTCGCTTGAGCCAGCGGCCGCAAGGACTCTCTTCGAGAATTTCGCTCTCATCCTCGGAATCCTCCCCGCTTTCCCTCGGCGACTTGCGCTCTTTGTCGATACTCCTTCCTCCCGACATAACACCGTTTTAGCGACAACACAGTGCGAACCCACCACTGCACAGTATATCAAATATCTCACAAACGTTTTCCAGAAGAAAACACTCGGATATATTTTCAAAATACACTTTTTCTCGTAACCATAACCAAGGTTGCAAGACGAGATGTCACTAATGTTTCATCCCAAACCATTATTTGATACACGACACTCGTTTCTGACTTCCTATCGACAAACTATATAGTTTAAATATTCCTCTACTCAAAGCGATAACACACAGCTTGTCTAGTGAGCTTACTCATGATAATTGAAATAAATTGTTCGCCGGCGTAACTCACGACGTATTTCTGTCCGACACAAATATAAAACCATAGATTTTAGATTCAATGATAACTTATTACTGTCTCTTTCTTAGGCCATAGACAATTTTTTTTCTTAAATTTCAATTCATCACGGAACGATTTTGTTTAATAATCAATTTAAGGCTGTTTCTTGAAATTGTTTTATATAAAATAATAATCCACTGTAAGTATTTTAAAAATGTTAAGTTTCATGTTTGAATGTTTTAAGCGACATCTATTGTTGGCTAAGTTAATTTAGGTGCAAATAAAATATTTGCATGCAATGATTATAAATAAGAGCCATCTATTGACTATTCTACATAATAGGAAGAAAGTTACATTGTCTACGATGCTTACATTACATTCAATAGATGGCAATAAATAATATAAAACTTTGTATGTTTTAGACAAAATTTATTGGTCGGAGCCGCGTCAGCATTATTAAACCACCACTACCAAAATAAAAGTTCTTCTTCACACAGAATTGAAATGCGACTTCTTAGCAATCTTCGAACACTAACTAAAGGAAAATCACTTTAAACGTATAAATATAGATGGTTACACGTAGCATCGAGTCATTGTAAAAAAAACTTCGCATACGTAGGATCCAGCCCGACCAGTAAGAAAGGAACATAAAAGTTAATAATGGACACAGATTACGGAACTCTCAAATGAAAGAATCTGTGAAATCTTAATTTTAGAGTTATTCGATTTTAATATCTTAATTTTATGCGTATATCGAACTAATCTGGTAGGCTCTGCTCAGTTTTTAGCACACTTTGAACTCTAATGAACTCTGAAACGACTTTGCGAAACCGGTTAAGAGTTCATAAGGGATTTACTTTCCGTACATAACGTGGCTAACAAGGTAAGCTTTCCTGCGCGAGTCAGCGACGTCTTTAGACGAGGGCGCGCCGGCGCATACGTGGCTCAGCGACAAAGGCTCGTGCTCCTAGCATGCCCAGCTAGCTCGCGGCCAGTATTGGCAGGTAAATAAAATAGCGTTTTGTGAAGCTACAGGGAGCGTAGATGCGATGCGTGCGGCGCGGTGCGTCCAGAACCACAGCAGTTAAGGACGCCGCTCGCCACCCGTGCTCCCGCTGACCGCTCGCTGAGGTTTTTCAAGTTTCCACCGGTAGAAGTGTATCGCATCATAACATCTCGTATTCCCCGTAACTCGACAAAATATATTTATGATACATCCATGGAGCTAGTAAACATGGCTGCAAACTCTCTGTCCCCGTGCCTGTCGGTCCCCTTTAATCGCTGTATCTAGGAGGGCACGTATCCGGCAACATTTAATGTAAGTACACCACTGTTTAAGGGACATGACGAAAGGGATGACAGAGACGGATACAGACTCCTCTCGGTGATCCCCGCTCTTGCCAAAATATTTGAGAACGGTATCAGCGTCCCTGACGATTATTATATAAAAAACTAACAAGAACAGGTTTTCTAATGAACTTTTCGTTTATACCTTGTTCATAGCAATATATGATTATTGTAAACAAATAAACGTCATTTACCATACATGGCGGCCATTATACTTTTTGTTTTTACATCGGAAATGTTGTAATTTTGTAAGATAAAGTGAAGTGATATTGTGTAATATGGAAAGCCAATGTTTTGAGGTAAAGTGGTTTTTCCAAAATATTTTATAATCTAGGAATTTTAACGTGAAAACCGATGTTTACATAAATCACACTCTGCTGTGAAACAAGGTATAGTGTCGAGCACGCTATAAAAGTTTGCAATAGATTACAAGTAACTGTACTACGATTCAAGCATTTTATAAGGTGGGATTTTAAATGAATAAAAATCTCGTAGAATCTATGATAAATGTATATAACCGTAAAATTAACTAACTTAACTATCGTTAGTTAATAATCTCACTAGCGATATTTTAAAGTGATGTATAATTGTAAACTGAACTAATCATTGACAATTTGACGTCAATGTCAAACGTATCAAATCATGTCGAACGTACTTTTT
>JWHW01001468.1:0-22710 GCA_000931545.1 Papilio glaucus
TCCAAATCGGTTAAGCCGTTTCTGAGATTAGCGGTAACAAACGCACAAACAGACAAAAATTGTAATAATCATTGTTTTGGGTTTTATTGTTTATGAAGGTCCCCAATAATAGTTTTTCTCGAATATCTTCCATGTACAGACAGCGATCAGTTACATTTTTATTATATGTATAGAATATACAATGTTTTTTGTCACCTTTCTTTTTCAACAATCACATCAACATGTTTTAGCCAATTTATACTAAACCTTAATCCCGCAACATCTTTTGCAACAATGGACTGGCTCTACCAGTGAAATACCACGACCACGCAGAAGACAGGCACCAACTAGAAATATGCTTCTGCGTTTCGTCTGATGAAGTGCTGGAGGCCTAATTCTAGTCTCCCCCCCCCTTCCCTAATTAGGATGGGACGGGGTGGGCAAGAACAGCCTTTTTCTGGTGTTCCTTCTGTATCCAATGAATGTAAGCAATGCAACAATTCATTTGCTTGGTACCAATAACCATCCTACGGGTAGCGGTCACACATTTGCCATCTTCTACCATAAAAAAATCACAGCGTTATTGTCATTCTTGGTAATTTTAGATTCAACATCCCCATGTTCACTATAGTGGTAGTGTATAAGTTTTTGTAAGATAAAGAGGTTGGATTTTTTTTTTATTTTACTGTTAATATTTTTTTGATATGTTATAATAATTGTACAGTTAGAAGAAAAATCAGCGAAGCGGGTGTTGCAGCTAGTAAATTCTATACTTTCCTTTGAATAACACTGTCTGTGAGAACAGTATGAAAATCTGTTTAGTGGTTTTTCAGTTTACTGCGTTTTTAAAAAAAAATATTGTTTTAGCACATAATATAATTATATAGTATATAATACCAATGTAAGTAACACTATGTATTTTTTGACGATTGTACTTAAGTGCCTTATAAATATATTGATCATCTGAATCTGTGTTTATTTTGATAAAGCCTTTAATGCCATTATCTTTAAAATTGTCTAATTCCTTCGGTACTTGTGATGCGCCCCGGCTTCGCCCGGATAACCGTTTCCTAATCTAAAGGGAACATTGCCTTTTATATATTAATATGCACCTGTAAAAACAATAATATCCTCGCGAACCGTATATTTTCCTGGGATAAAAAGTGGCCTATGTGATATTCCAGACTATAATCTATCTCTGTACCAAATTTCATCCAGATCCGTTCAGCCGTTTTAGCGTGAAAGAGTAACAAACATCCAAACTTACAAATTTTCGCATTTATAGTATTATAAACTAAAACATTGTTTACAATTTGCGATATAGGAATGTAGTGACTATGACGAATGAAAACGTAGTTCTTATGCCTGGCTATTATACAATGAAAAATGGTGGCGTACAAGCTATTTTTGTTTGGAGATGTGTTAATTCGACAGTAATCGTCATAATTCGGTCAATTTAAACAAAACCTTAACGAAATCCATACCTAAACCTACCTTAATAAAAATTCCGTTGAGTAGTTTTTGAGTTTTCATTTCGCATTCATTTACATATTAACAGGTTTATAATCTTATATATTATACCAGCTGTTGCCCGCGACTTTGTCCACGCGGAATCAAATAAAACATTAAACACTTCGCAGAATAAAAGTTTATAATTGTTTATGGTTTTTACCGTCTAAAATAAAACATCAGTATCAAAACTATATTGTGATTTTTTTTATGGAAAAAGGCGGCAAAGGAGCAAGCGGATCACCTGATGTTAAGTGAGCGCTAACCATAGACATCCGCAACAAGCAAATGTGTTGCAGATGCGTTGCCTACCTTTAATGGACAGACAGGAATAAGGATATTTCCTTTTTCCCGTTAACCCCCTCCCCGTCCAATCCTCTTCCCGTTCCCATCCTATCCTTATGAGGAAAGGGTGAGAAGGGGAAGAGGACTAAAATTAGGTTAAATAATATTACAAACAATTTAATTTTGTTTATCTGTATAGATCTACATTTCACCCGGTGTTGCTATTCAATTTTAAAGTTAAAAACATCGTAAAGTAATAACGCACGTGTTCAAGGCAATTGACAATAACAAAAAAGACGGCTGTTTACGACCTCTTAAGCTGCGGAACCAAAAAAATAAGTATTAAGAATACGAATTTCCAATTGATATTTTGACTGTTTCGAACCCAGACAGGCTTTACTTTGTGTTAATTTATTTCATCACCACTGCTCCAAAAACGGTGAAGGAAAACATCCGGTGAGGAAACCGGCATGTCTTAGAACCAATAAATTCGAAGACATGTGACATCCACCAACCGGCACTGGGCCAGCGTGGTGGATTACGGCCCCTTCCCTCTCTCGGAGAGGAGGCCTGTGCCCCCTGCAGTGGGGAACATTCTAGAAAAGGCTGATTTATTATTACTATTATTTTGACTTTTATAATATTTAGTATATTATTTATATACTAAATATTAACACCACCACCTCCACCTTCACTACCACTAACGCCCCACCAACACCACCACATACCACCACCAACCCCTCACCAACACCACCACCACCAATCCTACAAAAAATCGTCTAACGCGGTTAAAGATGTTTTCAGTTCAATAAGCATGTTGCAGAAGCTGTCGCTGACGTATGTTGCGCAGGTCGATCTCGGGAACCTATAAGATTTCCCCTAACAAATATCGTCTAACGCGACTAAAGGAGTTTATACTTCAATAAAGTACACAAGCAAAATGTTTATATTATTTTACTGCTTAAGGCAACCTTTGTGACGTAGCAGGCAGCGGGCCGCGCTTCCGATAAATTAAATTAGCCTATTTGAATACTTACAATGTTGCCTATCTTCCAGTTAAAAGTCCCCTCCAAATCGGTTCGGAGATTACCCGGAATAACCGGACAGACAAAGAAAAAATTTAAATAAAATAAATAAATATGCGCTCACGCCCGTTACCCATGTGGCACGATCCTGGCACACCTCTCGCTTCTTCTACATTTATACATCTACGCATAAATGCTCGTCGGTTATGGGTGCTCCTTATATCGGCATTTTTTAGTAAGCCACTAATCTGATCGATATAAGTTCTCCTAGGGCGTCCCCTACCAACACTGCCACTTACTTTTGCTACATAAATTTGTTTCGTTATTCTCTCTTCATTCATCCTTTCAACATGCCCGAACCACCGGAGCATACCTTTCTCAATTCTAGTCACAACATCCACTTTTAAGCCACATTTTTCCCTTATAATGGTATTTTTAATTCTATCATTCAATGTCACGCCTAACATACTTCTTAATTTTAAATATTGTATTATTGTTATCAGTATCGTATATACATCATGTGTATTGAGTATGGAAATTTTATTTTGATAATACGTACAGACATTTCAATTTTATTTATCTCGGTAGAATAACAAGATACAATCTTCACACATTTACCTACTCTGCTGAATAAGCAGATAAGGAGTTGTATTGAGTGTTCATGAAACATGTCTAACTCAGTGGTTAAGCGTCCGATTTGTAATCTTCAAGTTCGATTGAATATGTAGAAAAAATCAGACCACATTATAACAGGCAGGGGAGAACTGAGTAGGATTTATTTTAAACAGTAGCAGCAAGCAGCAAGTAGGTTCTGGAAAATATCCAGAACCATATCAACTGTAATGACTCGTGGCTAAACTCATACCCACCTAAAGATATAGGGGTCCATTTGTTACTTCGGAAACCGCTACGCTCTTAAGGTAGAAAATTATTAAAGTCTTGACGATACTTCTAATTAATAATTTAAAATCACTTTAATTAAAATTTATTCGACGGACGCATGTTAATTTTAATTGGTTCCATATAAATTATTTATCAACCCGAACCGGTCGCTGTAGGTCGCTGTGGGCCGCCTCCTCGGGTCGGTAAATAGATAATATTCAATGATTTATGTTGCCAGCTATAATATTTTACCTCAAATCTTGACACTCTAACAAAATAATGTAAAAATGGCTTTTACTTTTACTATAGGCACATACTACTTGATTTAAAGTACCGAGAAAATTTTATCACTTATTAAATTTGCTTTGCTAACTCCAATTTTAAGCAGTTTTTATTCCTATATATGGTAGCACAAACCATTTTTTTATAGATTTATATGATTGATTGTGTACCTTTGCTTTTTATTTCACGGTAATTTCATGTGATATTGTGTTGTGCATTTATTCTCTACTACGTACCATTTTTTAAAGTAAACATGGGTACTAAAGTAGCTGTAGTAACAGGAGGAAACAAAGGTATAGGATTCGCTATTGTTCGCGGTCTTTGCAAACGCTTCGAAGGTGCAGTATATTTAACATCACGAGATGAGGAGCGCGGTAAAAAAGCGGTATCTGAGCTCAACAAAGAAGGTTTAAGTCCGCAGTACCATCAGCTGGATATAACCTTGAAGGAAAGTGTAGAAGTTTTTCGGGATTATATAAAAGAAAAATATGGGGGTATCGATGTGTTAGTCAATAATGCTGCAATCGCTTTTAAAGTCAACGCCACAGAGTCGGTAGCTGTCCAAGCAGCAGAAACTTTAAGAGTTAATTACTTCTCAGTACTTACAACATGCGAAGTATTGTTTCCTATACTAAGAAACGGTGCTAGAGTTGTTAATATTTCGAGTTCCTGCGGGCATTTGAGCCACATACGCAGCGAGAGTTTGAGGAACCGCTTTAAAGACCCCAAGCTTACAATTCCAGAACTTTCGGAATTGATGAATCAGTACATTGAAGATGCTAAACAGGGAACTCATTCAGATAAGTGGGGTAACTCCTCTTATGTGGTGTCCAAAGTTGGATTGACAGCATTAACAATGATTCAACAACGCTTGCTAAATGATAGAGGTAAGATCACTGCATAAAAGACTTTTAATTTTATTATTCATACATATCAATTCAAGATAAAGCATTATTTTAAAACATACATATGATAAATTAATTGATCTTTGCACAAGTCACTATTGTGACAGTTTTTAAGTTTTTTTTTAATATTCCAGACATAAAAGTGAATGCCGTACATCCCGGATATGTGGACACAGATATGACATCGCACAAGGGCAGGCTGACTATTGAAGAGGGTGCAGTTGCCCCGCTGTTCCTTGCACTGGATGCCCCTGACTCGGTTCGTGGCCAGTATGTGTGGTGCGACAAGAAGATTGTTGATTGGGACGGACCAAGGCCTAAAGATGGATAAAATAATTTACATTACTATAAAAGACCTATACCATGTACATTGCTATATGAATTGTCTAAATTAAAAAAAAAAAGTTACTTTCTGCATGCATGTATGTAAGTTTACAGGTTATGTTGTGTAAGAATATTCTAGAAGTTTATATTGTTATGAGGAAAGGAACATACTAAAAGATTATATTTTTTTACATATATTTTTATTTACTAATTATTTTTTTTTTTAATTTATTCAACCACAAACAAGTTTACAGTAAAGTTTACAAACATTTTTTCAAGACAAAACAGTTTGAGTTATTGCAAACTCAACTTCGATGGCTTCAGAATAACAAAAAGATAGAAATACAATTGTGATGCTCATTGATTAAAAACTTGTGAAGAAGAAAAAGAGATACAGAAACGTCACAGAATCCATTGGAATTAACTGAGCCGTGGTTAGTCCTGTTCAAGGATATCTATGATTTTAAGTTTATATGCATATATTTTATTGAATGGTTAAAACAATTAGGGAATGTTACTGTACTTAGTCATAGTAGGCTAAGGCTTTCGTTACTTCATCATCAAGATCAATATCTCTAGGGAACCTTGCACCTTTTTGAGGCATATTCAAAGATGGCACTTATCACTTCTTAAACTTACACCATATTAAAAAGTGGGTCACATAGTATGGGTTTATTCTGTTAACTTGATGTTAAGTGACTTATAAACTATATTCAGGTTTTTTGTGATAGACATATCTGCTTGCCCGGTGTTACCATAGACAACATAATGTCTATGGTAACACCAGGTTTGAGGTGGTAAAGTATAAAAGCCTTTTGCTCAGAAACTTGGAACTACAAATCTAAATTTAAAAATCTATCAAACTTTTGGTAGTCATACGGAAGGCAGGTACCATTGCAATAGCTATTCTAGTTCTGGCCTGGTGGGGTTTGATGTAATTTTTTAATAAACCTGTAGTGGCCCGGTAGGGACCAAATGTTACTCTAAAATGCCTATAAGCAAAACTTTTTGATGTTGTAATATCTTTCCTCTTTTGCTTTCTTGCAATCTTTGAGAGTGATTTTGTGAAAAGGGATCTGAAAGCCAGAGAAACATGCACTGTTTGATATGACCATTGAGTGCATGTAGTGCTCTAGCACTTAAGTTAGCCATAAAATGGAAATAACCCTTTTCTTTCCCCAATCATAGATGTTATATTGGATAAGACACTACACACTGAGATATTTCAAAGTTAACTGTGGGTTACTGAAACACTTTCTGTCAAGTGCTACCCGAGAAAGTAACAACTGAAATGATTGATCAACTTGAAAGATGAAAATCTCTTGTGGCAACAAAGTGACTGATATCCATCTACTGCTACTACACTCCTGGGACTTGTCATAAAAAATAAAATTGCAGATGTGTTTTATAATTATTTATTTATCAATCAAAGTCCCTCTAACTCGCTTCTCGGTATTGCTATTGGCTGGTGTCTCTGCTTGTCTTTTGTTCATCCCCTTACGCTCCAGTTGCTTTTCAATGATTCTAGCATTATTAGCATAGCTGTCTGCCACCTCTCTTGCCTCAATCTCATCTTCTTCTTCATCAATTGTAGAAACAGTCACCGAACTGAACTTCCCCATGTTCTTAGTATGTTTTGTTACCATTATCTTTTTAGGCTGAGCAAGTGCAACTTGTTTATAAATGTCTGTCACAGTGCCTTCACCGGCTGATGATACCAATGCTTCATGCATGATAAATACAACGTTACTGTCTTGTTTATGTTTGTAGTAGATTGGTATTGCACATTTTTTGCATTTCAATCTATACTGCCTCTCAATGCCTTTCTCCCTCTTAAGGTACACTGTTTCGTCAGGGTCGGCTGTGATTTTGTGGGCATGCTTCGAACCGTCTATAACTCTAGCTTCGTCCGTTGGACGTAAGGGTAATCGATCTATTGTGCAATCCAAAATAAGAGACATTTGACCACAAAGGCAGTAATATATGTGCAAAGGTTTCGTTTCATTGTATTCTTCTTGGTCTTTTGTGTCCGAACATACTATACTTCTAGATACTACTTTAGGCATTATTACAAGCTATATATAAATAATAAGACAAACGAAAGTTTACAATATAGGCAATTAACAACAACAATTAACACAACACAAATATGAATAAGGAGATAAAGTTTTATAAGTTGTCAATGTCACATTCTGATTATGAGTGACATTGACTAGTGCTGCCAACTTTATTTTTAGGAACGATTCCTAAAAATAAAGTACCTTACATAACCTACCGGAAAACAACTAATTCATCCAACATAACTAATCTCGTGCTCAGTGCATGTTCAAACACATTTATACATAATTATTTATTTTTCCAAAAAAATAACTACAAAATATTTGTAAAGAATCGGATTTACTCACATTTTCAGTGTGAAAAATACATATCTTTACACTATTTGGTAAAATGCAGCATTTGCTTTAGCGTTCTAAGCCAGCACGTAATGTGAGAATTAATCATAGGAGCTCTTACTTCATTCGGTTTCTCTGTTTTGTCTTGACAAGGGTTATCATGCTAGATAATCGCTCTATATCAGCATTAGAATGCGGTAAAACTAATAAAAATATAGCAAATGTTGCTAAATCTGTTTTCTCCAGCTATGTCTTTAAAATTCTAGACTTCAGTCCAAGATTCCTTAGTATTTTTCCAACTGATTAGATGGATTTGACATTTCGTCTATTTTCACATTTTTCTTTTTATTAAAATGCAATATTAGATCAATGATCGCTTCTTTATTATGATAACGTGCATGTTCTACACTGATTTTTTGAATACATTTCATGAGTTTTAAGTTTTCGGGCAAATAAATTATTCAAGAAACTAACATACTATTTGGGGAATCCACGAAAAATACTATCTCAATTCGGTTGCCTACACAACGAAATATTATATATTGTATATATACACTTGTTACAATAGTTCTTTCTTTACTAGTGTATATTTGTAAATCATACTAGTAGTAGAACGTCTTCTTACCACTAACTGAAGTAATAAAGGCCACTAGAAAAATGCACTAGCCACTAAAACCAATATTTATTCGCTAAAAGGATTGTCTAAACTACCAGATCTAGTTGAAAATACACTCAGCTGGCAACACTGACTGTGACATGTATCACATTGACATTTGACACTGAGTTGCCATAAATATAAAAAAATATGTTTAGCTTCGACTGAGTCAAAGTTGTACGGCCTTACCAAAATAATAGAAATAAACTTAGATTCTACGAATACAGTTTTCTATATATAATCAAAGTAAATAAAAGACAAGTTACTTATGTCCGTTTGACTTTACTTTTTACAAGAGCAACTCACTTGCGTATTTCCCTGCTAAAACATTACTACATATTTTAATTTCTAAATTATTGTTACCTTCAACCGAAACGAAGTGTAAAGTGGAACGTAATTTTGTAACTTACTGTCAACTTCACATCGATTGTCTTTTATTCAACCATTTCAACCGATTTGTATTTTATTGCACATGTGCATCGGTTTCTTAGCCTATTAGCGAAAGAAAAACAAATCCATTGATAAAATGGGAGCTATAGCGAGCAGATACCGTGTTTCCAATGCGGGACTAACACCCACCGATCAACAAAATTTGGAAAATGAAAACAAACGTGATAACCCTGGAACTTTAGATGAATTGCACAAAAAAAGCAAAGGTAACCCATCAAGGATCAACAAAATTAATTTAATTCGTTATCAAGCAGAAATTAAAATATTGGAAATATCCATATTTATAATTTTCATTCATAAATTGATGGTAGTACATTGGCGAAGAAATCGTTAAAAAGTTTGGTTATCTTGTGATGTAATATATCTTGAACTTATTTCCGCCTAATTTAAGCTCAATTAAGAGTTTATAAATGTGAGATTTTATGCCACATAAAATCTTATCGGGATCACAGAAGTGATAAACGAAAAGTGTCTTATTTGCATATGATAAAATTCTCAGCTTTACTTTTGGGTGCTTAGCAACCATGTTTATATTTTAGGTTAAATTGTGATATTCAAATCATTTATATCACAATTAACAAACAAGCAGTTAACAAATTTCTAAATATTTAAATTTGATAAACCATACTATTTTAATTGCTTACAAAATTTAATAATTACTACACATAACCTTTGAATATGTTTTCCTTGAAATATTTTTTTACATTATATTCAAATAAATTTTGCTCGTCGAAATATGTTTACTTGCACAATTGCTGAATAGTGCTTAGTTAATTTACAATGACATGTTTTTGACCCTTTCATATTTAAGGCATTTTAAGTTTGTTGCGAAGAGAATAGCAATAGCTATTTGTCCCTATCTATATATCCTAATGCATTAAATGCAATAAAGACAGGCATTTTCTCCTTAAATGAGTATTGAAGCAAATTTGCATTGCATAATATACAAGAACCTGGTATCCTAGAGCCTAGATTAGTTGTGCGGGCCAGGTATTTATTCAATTCCCAGTGTTAAACAATTCTTTTGTGGTATTGTTGAGGGCTCAGGACATGTTTTGAGTTATATTTCATTTACTTTTGATAAATGTACTCATGGTGTAAATTAGGGACACACAAGAACTGTTCATATTGTCTAAATGTACATTTTAATATTTCAGAGGTGATGCCAGTAAACTTTGAGGGTGGTAAACTCATGGTAAATAAGGGCATATCAAATCATTTTCAGGTATGGCACATTTATAAGATAAAATTATTAAATTAGCATACAGCATGATATAAAGAGAACTCCATGACTTATTTATTTTCTCCCATATTTAAGACATGATTCGATAGGTAACACTCACTAGTCGTGAAGTTGTGGAAAATATTACAACATTGGTCCAATATTAATAAAATACAATATTTTAGATGGCACACACCCTGACTATGAACTCTGCACAAAATGGCTACAAGTTAAGTGCAACATACATTGGTATGAAGCAGATCTCACCAACTGAAGCATACCCAGTGGTCTTAGGTGACGTCGACCCATCGGGCAACTTCAACTTTAACTTAATCCACCAACTTACTAATGAGATAAGAGTGAAGGGTGCTGCACAGGTATGCCATAACTATGTTGAAATACTTCAGATATTTAATTAAGTTTTGAAGCGACATGGAAAAGGGAGGAGATTCTCAATTTGTTTGTATTTATTTTAACGTTTATCTCAGAACAACATTTATAAACGGATTACAGATTTTTGTTGGAAAGGGGACTTTTTCCAGGGGGTTCTATGTCAGTTTCAATGGAAATAAACCTTGGATTTGAGCTTGACTTGTTTATATCCACATAAACTTGACCATAAGAATCACCAACGTTGAGTTATGTACAGGCTTAACGTAATTTTGTTATACCAAATACTGCAATTTATTTATTTATTTGTGTTTTTTGAATTCAGCTTAATTGATCATCTCACTATAAAAAATTAAATTAAATTTGTTAATCTTGATGTCCGACTAAAGCTAAATACTGTAGATTATTTGTTGATATGTAATTATTTATATACTGTTAATCATTCTCATTTTTATTACTCTATGTTATTTTTGTTATATGTTATTTTTTGTCTGTACTTCCTTACAGGTTCAGGAATGCAAGTTGACGGCAACCCAAGGCACAGTGGAGTACAAGGGCTCCGACTATACACTTGCAGTTGCCATGGGCAAGCCTGATTTTAGTGATAAATCTAGCGTCTTTGTGGGACATTACTTACAGGTACTTTTAAATATTTACTAAATCTAACATCAGTGAACCGCCGGGATCGCTCCCGGAGATCCTCCTAGCTGGAATGATCCATATCCTGCCCACAAGCAAAATACGCGCTAGTTGTGGAGTTGCTGAAAGAAAACCTACTAATAGTATTACTACTAACATCAGTAAGCCTACTGTCTAGTATTGGATAACTATTTATATAGATGTGAACCTGAACTAATGACTTAATTCAAAAAATCTACCTTGGCTGCACCGAAACTTTGTTGTTTGTTAATTTAAAAAAAATGTTTGACATACTTCTATTATTGTTTATTCTTTCATTTAATATGTTTTAACTGTCCATAAGTATCTAAAATAAGCCAAATTTCAGTACATAATTGATTTTTAACATGTCTGAAAGAATTTTGAATGTGTTTTTGGTAGAAAGCCTTGTTTCAGTGTGCCACTCGCCTAAACTTTGATGGTATGATAGATTTCAAGTTTTAGGTTTTATCCAATGTTAAGTACAAGCCTAAATACACAGTACAGGTTAAGTTGCGAATTTTCGGGAAAATAACCCTCTTCTAATAGTAATAAAGTCATATTTTTGTGTTCTTTGACCTAAAATATTCAAATATCTAATGGGACATTTGATCACAATGACCTTTTATTGACATTGTCAATCTTAATTCTTAGTATGAGTAATTAATTCTTTGTTTTATTTATTCCAGTCTGTAACAAAGAGGTTGGCGTTGGGAGCGGAGCTTGTGTACCAGTCAGGTGCTAGGATCATGGGCGGGGAGATCGCCATAGCTTCAGCTGCCGCTAGATATACTATGGACGGTAAGATTGTACAGGATTACCTATGGAATATATGGCAAAAAATTTGAATGGATTGTATGAAAGATGGCATGAGAAGGAAAGGAGTGACTGCTGAGGTGATGGTTGAGAAAGTTGTGGAAAGGCCGACCTCAGTGGGAACAGGGCAGGTGAATGGTGGTTTGGTATGTAGGTAAACATTCTTATAAACTATTGATGCTACAGCCGGCTACGACCAAGGATGCAGTTGGGAGTCAAATAGATTAATACCTTAAACGGGATGTTTAAAGATGGATGTAGTGGGTGTGGAGGATCTGAGTAACATAATATTTAAAGAAAATATTGTTAGTAGTAGAAACATAGACTAAGCTATTGTTGTTATCTGTGGTAGGCCATTCAGGCGCATTCTGACATCTGTCACCGTCGCGTGCAGACGTGCCGTGGGCTATGCTACTTGGTGTTAATAGTAAATGGTTGTTTTTTTACAGATTCCGAAGTGTCTGCAACCTTGGGTGCTGCTGGATTCCACATTTGCTACTTCAAGCAGGCCAGCGAGCAATTGCAAGTGAGTCTCGTCCATACTTTGTCTAAAGTCCACTTTTATAATTGTGTTCTCCGCAGCCAAAACATAATGAGCTTGTTGAAACAAAATATGTTAATTGGTGTCCGAATTACACCATGAAAAAAATTATAAAAATATATATATCTATACATATAATAAAAATGTAACTGATCGCTGTCTGTACATGGAAGATATTTGAGAAAAACTATTATTGTGGGCCTTCATAAACGCAATAAAATCAAAACAATGATTATTAGAATTTTTGTTTCTCTGTTTGTCTGTGCGTTTGTTACCGCTAATCTCAGAAACGCTACAGACTTCACTAATGTATCGTGGTAAGCTTCACTTAACATTTAGTGTTTGTTTTATCTCAATCGGTTTATAAATAAAAAAGTTATATCCATTTAAAGAACAATGGCAAACATTTGTTCATTATATCCATTTAAAGAACAATGGCAAACATTTGTTCATTATATCCATTTAAAGAACAATGGCAAACATTTGTTCTATAAAAATGTCATAAAATAGAGTACTATTATATAGATTACTATTAAGTGAGTAATATCATTTCGTTTAAGCAAACTTGCATTGCGGGTGGAACCGCGGGGCACAGCTAGTTTTAATTGTATTAACTGTTGATCTTGAAATGAAACAAATTTCTGTTTTGGTACAGTTCTTACATGTTTTATATTGAGTAATACACATATTGATGTTTATTTACAAATTATTTTTGTCTTGCATACAGGTTGTTGCCGAGATGGACACTTCGTTCAGAGGAATGGAGTCTGTGGGCACGATAGGTTACCAAGTCACCGTGCCAAAGGCGGATCTAGTTTTTAGAGGTGAGTGTGTAATAATAATTAAGAAGTACTTAATAGCTTAATATGAACAGAACAAACATAATTTGTGGTAGTAGCCCAGTGGTTATAGCTCCGACTTACGTACTGTAGGTCGCAAGTTCGAAACAAGGCAGGCGCTTTACTTTGTGTAATTTACTTCATCGCCACTGCTCCAAAAACGGGGAAGGAAAACATCCTGGGGAATGGCATTGTGGCATGCCTTAGAACCAGTAAATTCGAAGACATGTGACATCCACCAACCCGCATTGGCCCAGCGTGGTGGATTACAGCCGCATCCCCCTCTCGGAGAGGAGGCCTGTTTAATTTATTTAATAAAAAAAGTAAATTATGATTTATATGTTACTACGTAAAAATGTATTGGTTTCAGAATTTTATTGCTAACATATAATTAGTAGTATAATAATGTTGTAAATTCCAGGCATGGTAGACTCCAACTGGAACATTGGCGCGGTCCTTGAGAAGAAGCTTCAGCCGTTACCGTTCAGCTTTGCGCTCTCCGGTATGGCCAACCAGGCGAAGCAGCAATTCAAGTTTGGCTGCGGACTGATCATCGGATAATGTGTTGTGTCTGTGCAGTGATTCGTTCTATTAGTGCTTTTCGGTGTGGTTTATAGTGACGGTTATTGAAAACTACTGAATATGGAGCGGTGAACCCAAAGTAACTACAAACAATATGTTTTCAGGTTAGAATAATAACACTTCCAGACAAATACACACATCAAACTTCTATGGTATTGTTCTATTATAATATATAAACAAATTACTACATAAATTTAAAGCTTGGTTATTAATAGATCCAAGAATAGATGAGTGAAGATTGGGTCAAGATTCACTCACTTTCAATCACAAATCAGTATGTTAACCTCGAGCTGTGTAATCCAAATCGATGTCCTCTTAGCTTTTGCTTCATGCCAAAACACTAGTAATTGGAGCACATCCAGGATTTTGTTCGGTAAATTAATGCATGACATTTTAAAAGTTTAAATAAATAAAAAACCGTTTAAATGATATGTGTATATCCTGGAGTGTTATTTTTCTAAGTTTTAAACATATTTACATATATCACTTGCTTACACAATTTCTTACGATGGTATTTTTCCTTATGACTATATTGATAACAAGTCTACACTATTTATCTGTTTGACATACCACAACAAAATATCATCCATTCACATTAAGTTTAGCTCAGTGCTATAGAATTTGTTATAAGTCTGCAGACATAATTCTTATTTAAATTAACCCATACTACGTGAGCCATTCTGGGGCGTAGGTCCTTAAATACCATGCTTGGTCATAGTACAGTGTGGCTTAGGTTTTTGTCACATCGTCTATATCTTCTAGGGAAATCTCATGCTTTTTCTAGCTGCACACAAATAAACCACTCAGCGCTTAGCGCTTTTTTTTTAACACATGCTGTATTAATAAAGACATATAAGCCTATAAATTTATAAGATTTTTTGTTTGCAAAGTAATTTAAAACTGTGGGGGATAAAATGCGTCACATGGTATGGGTATGTTCACTAAATTTTTTTAGGTTTCTAAGCCTACATTTCACTTGGTTACTACCAACCTGCCCTCTGATTTAGCATTGCTGTAGCTCTTAGGAACTGTTGCTTTGATATTTTTCTGATAAATCTTGTCATAGTCATGATTTGACAGACAGACCTTCAAGAAACCATTAAAATAGCAAAATTGAGGTCCTGTTGGAACTGGATGCCTTTTTAAAGGAATTAATAGAGTTTAGATATGTATGGAACTTTGGCAAACTTTATTAAAATTATCTGACATAATTTGTTACACATGTATTAATATAGAGAGATTTATAACATATACTATGTATTCACAATAACATAAGACGTCTGTGGAATGCAAAGGAACCGCCCAACACATCTCTCACTTTACCTACTTAGCCAAATGTCTTGGGACTGAGGTCATATGTCATTGTGGATGAATGGAACATATGTATGAGTTATATAATACATACTTATTATATTACAATACAAACAATATGAGTAGTTAACTATATCGGTATTAAAATATATAATTTGTACTGGATTTCGAATATAATGTACCAATAAAATGTATTGCTGTGTGTGTATGTGTGGGGTTTGATGTTTACAGTTTGCATTTGCAATGCATTGCCAAGGTTGTTTAATATTCTTATATTGTTAACCTAAATATTATAAATGAGAATATGAGTTTGTTACACTTTCACATGTAAACTACTTAAAAAATCATCATTAAATTTTGCGCACATATATTCAAGAGTAAACGGCATTGGAGACTATAAAAAAAACAATCCAATGAAGAGTTTGAGCAATTTGAATGGAATTTAACACCATCTAGTGTTCTAATAAGTAAATACTGGCGGTCATTTCAATATTCAATTAAGTATAGTATCAGCTGTTTTGGATGTTATATCAACGCGAGCGAAGCCGCGGATAAAAGCTAGTTTTCATCAACAGTATCCAACATTTTAGAACTAAAGTAGGGAAGTCTTAAAACTGTGCTCTATCTCCAATGCTTGGTTACATGCAATGCTTGGTTACATTAAACATGATTCGGTTTTTTATTTATTAATTTCATGTCAAATTAATCAACTACATATGTCTTATTTTTTAAGATTGGCCTACATTTGACCTATAAAATCCATTATATACTGACATTGTAGAGTGTGAAGAGGCCAGTGCAGTAGTGGGGCTTGCAAGCATATGCTTATTTTTGTACGGTACACGCAAATAGATATTTTTATAATTGTAGGAAAAAACTGAACACCAGACAGCATTTAATATATGATGACCACTCTAGGGCACATCTAGATTATCAAATTCTTAATATAAGTAATTTAACATTCATACATCATTGTTAAACAAATCTTAACCCACGTCTGCACTTCACTCTCCCACAAACCATCCAAGAAAGTGGACAATGTTAACTTTAGTATACTTTTCCTTATATGTACATCTACATACTTATGTTTATTGCATTTGTATATATATTTAAATGGAAATAGACAGTTTTCATTTTAACTGTCAATCCTGCTCTATTCATTTTTTATTGTCTATGGTCACAAAAGTCACCTTTTTTTAACTTTTGATATTGCATTTGTTTCATTATCTGGTGAATGTAAAAATGTTTTTTTTTTCTCAACAATGACTTCATTAACGCTGCCAATGTAAAACAACCGAAGAGTGGTCAGATTTTTTCGTCTCTTAGCCTGCCCGTATGATTGTAGATAGATAATGGCGTTTTTGTACATAGAGCCTGTTGTTAAAATGATTATTTTAAATAGAGTTATGTTAATAAATCAATTGTTGTTTTATTTATTTCGTAGAGAGAACACAAAAGTTAGTAGTCGGTGTTTAAATCAAAGCTAAAGTGACACAGCTGTGGTAGGGGACATCCTACACAAACTTGTTGACCAGATTGGTGATGCAACTTACGATCTGGTCAAGACTGCAACAGTCCATTAGATGAGGTTTCTATGGCGATAATTGTGGAGCAGTGGAAATCTGTTGGTGTCACCCCCCAACCCCCCTAAATCGTAAGACTTCATTCCTCATAAATTTGAAAATGAACTTGATTATTGTAATTATTGATGAGATTAGTGCGTCTTGGCAGTAAAATAAGCCAGTATGCAGTATTGGCAAACGGGCGTTACGCCTCTTCTACTTCATCGACTCCCGTGCTGCGCGCCTATACTAATTTATAAATTATTATTACAATTGAAACAATATTTAAAATAAATTGATTTTAGATACGAAAGTATTCTGTGTTATTATTGAATTCCATATTTGATCCACGCTTTTTTACAGAGTGATCGATATCCACGCCTTTTTTGACTTTAAATCATATTATATGTGTGCTTAGTTTTTATTTTTTACTACCATACACAGGGGGCTCAAGTCTCCAAACGACAATCCTGGATCCGCCACTTCTGATATGCCTATTACTTTATAGTGGCACGATTAAAGTTTATATTAAGAAGCGGAGAAAATTGAAATATTTATGTGTTACAAATACATTAATTAAATAAAATAAAAATGTAGTAGTTAAAAATGTATAACAACACGCAACACCTTTACTTAGTTATTTTATTTCAACTAGATGGCGTTATTTGCAATTTAAAAGATTTTTTATGCTGATGATCCTGGCCAGCACCGAAATAGTTATCAAATACCTTTCATTCATACGAGTACAAATATTCAAATCAATCGGACATCTAAAATTATTTAAAAAACAGGTGAAGCTAATAAAAGCGTGTTAAAATTGTTTATTATATGTTTATAAAAATGCTTTGATTTGAATGTTTTATTTAACCTTTAATTAAAAAAAAAACATTTTTCAATTGACGAATATAGAACAGTTGTACAGTACTAAATATATTTTATTGTTCAACTGTACACGATGACAATGACAAAGACAATGGTTCGTGTCTTATTCCGTATGAAATATATTTTTGTATTTTCAACGTATTTTATCAAGACAGTGTATTTCAAAGGATTATGTTATACCTTTCGAACTTGACTAGGGCTCGTTCGTGACTTAAAGCCAGAATTTAGCCGCATCTAGATTTTAGGAAGAGTTTAGAATATAACAACCTGGGCTGCCGTGCGTTAGCGCTACAGGCGCAGGTGCAATACAGGCCTGGCGTTACATTTTAAATTAAAAATCAAAATCTCAATATAATTTAAAAATGTGTTCGTGCAGTTTTGTCTTTATTTGCCTAAAATAAAATCAAGATTTATTAGAAAGCCTAACATTTTTGTGTATACATGTTTAATCTTTCGGTATCTGTTGTGGGTTGCCAAAATCTGAATTTGA
Source organism: Papilio glaucus (assembly GCA_000931545.1). NCBI lineage: Eukaryota > Metazoa > Arthropoda > Insecta > Lepidoptera > Papilionidae > Papilio > Papilio glaucus. The sequence continues at coordinate 17,982 of JWHW01001468.1, forward strand.
TAAAATGTTATTACTAAATGATATAATTTGATATTATATAATTTAGTAATAACATTTTATCAAATTCAGATTTTTTTAAATCAGTGGTGGTCCAGGTGGTTAGGCACCGTCTTACGTATTGTAGGTCGTGGGTTCGAACCCAGGCAGGCGCTTTACTTGGTGTAATTTATTTCATCACCACTGCTCAAAAAATGGTGATGGAAGAAAAACACCGTGAGGGAACCGGCACCAAATTCGAACACGTGTGACATCCACCAACCCGCACTGGGCCAGGTGGTGAATCACGGCCCCTTTCCTCTCTGACGGGGAGACCTGTGTCCCTGCAGTGGGGAAACATACTAAAAACGGCCCATTTTAATAATTCTAAAATCAGATGTCCTCTGCATTACAAAAGGCTCTTTAAAATGAAATATTGGGCGTTGGACGCTTTTCTTATGATAGTGCGTAGTACGGGTGAGATCTTAATTGGATAATTATAGTCTTACGACTTTGTTTTTAAATAAAACAACAGATATAGTTTAAAATAACGTAAGTTTATTACATGTAATGAAATAAAAATAGTCTATAAACCTTTCTGTTACATGCATTTTAAACAACGGATGCCACATTCACTCTCAGTAATAAAACCGACGTACAACAGCGGGGTGGATGATTTACAAAAAAAAAATGTGATTATTTCGTCAATGTAAATAAAAGCCAAGACTGTACAGTACAAACTTATATTTGCTACAATCCATATTTAAATCGTAATTTAAAAGGTAAACACAAAACTTATTGTCCCTTGAACATATTTTCAATCTAGAATATTCAATTTAACGTAATTTACCGAATACAAGCAAGATCGCTCTATGCCGATTTTTTTAAATTTTTCTGCGTGAAGTTTACACCTTCATTACTCTATTCGATAACACATCGATTTTAAAAAGTAACATCTCTTTGCAATCAGAAATCAAAAGCTGGGTGGACATGTCAAAGTTCATGAAAACTACCACGAAAAAAATTAACTACGAAAAATTACCTGTCAACCCAACTTTATGAATTACAAACTAAAAATTTAACTTGTTACCTTCTTATACCAAAATATATTATTATGGCTTGAGTTATCATTTTGAAGATACATAATATATGATTTTATAATATTAATATTTTTTTTTCATATTATATCTATACGTAACCTAGACTTAATTATAAAGACGATTGCAACACTTTTAGGTTCGCAACATGTCATTTTTAGAGATCTATTTCGTTTATTTTGAGATGTTATTTATATATTTTCAATTAATAGCTGAAAAATAATGATTCCATTATCTATCCAACGATCGATGCTAAACAGTTTGAAATTTGCAATGGTAGAAAATTCACAATACAAGATTTTTGGTAGTTTTTTTTTCTCCAACAAATGAATCATGTACATTGTTTTTTTACATATGGTCATGGCAAAACTGGCCAAAGGTAAAATCTGGTAGTACTCAGTCTTTGCCGTCATTGCCGAAGGACGCTAGTTTCTTAGGTTGTCAGTAAACTTTGCGCGGGAAAACATTATTCTGTAATCGTTCTGTATAAATCGTTTAGCCGTAAAAAGGTAGCCTCGTGTATTAGCAGAAATATTATCTTCAGCAATAAAGAAGATTCAACACCGTCGATATTGTATGACTGTAAATAACTTAGCTCGATATCACTAATTTGTTGTTTTATCTATGCGATTAATAAAAATGACATAAATTGATTGTGCTAAGAAATTAAAAAGATATTCATAAGCAAAGGGTCAACTAGACTAAGTACAAAATGATAGCAGAATCATTTCTCAACCTTTTTATTAACAATTGACGTTTTTGCAATAGTAATCGCATAGAATACCATTTTTACCTCATTTTATTACCATAGATATTTTTATTTTCTGTTTCAATGCTTCGGTGCTACTGGCCGAAAATAAATTTCAGTGTTGCCATCAACTAAAATTATGTTACCGAAGGTTTGTCTGTGGGAGATTAGACAAAACATAAAAAATCATGACGTCATTCGTTTAAAAATTACCTCTACTATAAAAAATAATTAATTACCTATGAGATATAGTGATGACTGAAGTCCGCTTCGAGGGACGATCGATAGATTAAGTTGGATTTATGCTATGGGGACAGAAGATATTTACAAAATGCTATCTCGCTCACTCTTGTAACTTGTCTCGCCAGTATTATATAACTTTAACCTGTATATATATACATATATATGATCCAAAGTGTTATAAGGGGTTGGATCAAATCTAGCACACAATTTGTAAAGGTAACTCTGTTTTAATATTAAATACAATCAATTCAACATAGTAGCATGAATAGAAAAACCTCGAGGTAATTAAAATGAATTCCCTTATAAAATACGAACGCACTTTTAGATTAAAATTTTTTAATTTTGACAACCTGTATTACACTTAAATTTAGTGATTAAGCCAAAATCCATCGAATAATCCGCCATATTTTTTTTTAATTACATCAAACCGTGAACACTCTTCTATAATATATTGCTAATCTTAAGCGTAAGGTACATCAAGCGACCAAAGACAAGCCATAGACAATTCTTTTCTTTTTAACCAACCGACTATTTTTGTTTAACCAAATTCCGATTCAAAGAATAAATCATAGAAAAATTTACAATTGTTTTCGCCTCAACAACTCTAACAGTATATGAGCATTTATTTCGATGCTAAACTAATTCCCTAAAATTGGCATTTCATGGTCCATTGAAATATAAAACTGTAAGAGATTTGTGATTGACAGAACATCAGAGGGCGTCAGATGTTCATACAGATTATATAAGTACTGGCTTTACGTGACACGTCTTGCGCTAGGAATAGTCCGCGTAAAGCTACGCATGTCTATGGTTATTGAAAATTATTACTAATAATTGAACGGAAACAACCATAAAGTTCTTTGTTTTAAATAGAGCAATTTTTAAAATAAAATTCTATAATTAAAAGGAACTAATATATAACAACCTTTGGATACATTGAAGTAAAAATAGTACAATTTGATTTATCTATTTGATATGTTTAAATGCGTATGCGTAGCTTTAAACGGACAGTTTGTGTGTTTGTGTGTGCGGTCGCGGCAGTGTTCTTTCATATCATCCAAATGTTACCAGGGTAACACGCGGTACACCTTGCAAAGGAAGAAACAGAGTACATTTAGTACACATAGCTGTTAAATGTCTGACGAATGATTTTTGTCGCAATTCTACTTCAAGGGTACAATTAAAACTGATAGTATCCACACCAATTTTTTTCAAATATCTTGTTAACTGCAGCTAAAATATATTATTAGTATATTTTACCCAAAGATACCAATTGGTGTCAAAGTCAGCCATGCTTGATACCACATTTTTTTAAAGTAAAAAAACAGAAAAAACAGTTTTGGTTGTATGTATACTCCCAAAATACAGTATGTTGTAAAAACAAAATAAAACAATATTGTATTGCTGCAACTTTGCGGCAGATTGTCACGTGAAATTTTACAAGTGAAAAACAACGTTACTATATCAGGAATTGCACGAAACCGATTTGTATAATATTCATCTAGTATTGCCATATCCCATATTCAGTTCACCTACACTCAAAGCTACTAAGAAATTACCAGACGATTTAATTATTTTGGACAAACAACTTTATACGATCAAGGTATCGATTTAAATATGAAGGAAAATCAACGATAAATATTTTGTTTACGTGTTATTGAATTACAATTGCGACAAAAATCCCGTTTAGACCTGAAATCGATATAAAAGACAAGAAATGAACCTAACACTAGCCTAGCTATGTCTCCCCTTCTCCCCCCGTAGAATAGGGTGCAGCGAACATACCGCGCGACCGCTACACACCGTGCCGTGGCCAACGACCGCGTGCGGCCGAATAACGTACGCCGTGACGTGGCGGACGCACGCCGTGACGTATCGGACGCGCGCCGTGACGTGTCGGACGCGTACAAGGAGCGGGCGCGCGTGCGGGCTGACGTTATAACTCCATGTCGTGCGCTGCGTCGTCGCTGAAGTCGCTCATCGAGCTCTCAGTGTCGCTCGCGTGCCCGTTGATCTTGCCCGAGGCGGTCGCCCCGCCCATACCTGTGATCGCGTCCTTTTCAAGGAGCGCCTCTTCAGTGGCAAATCTTCGCACGTAGTCTGCGATGATGTGACGAAATTAATGATAAATATCATCGACGTAACGACCATAGAGTCCAATTTTTATTATAATTAACAGTTGTAGAGCCCACTACAACATTTGTTGCTCGACCGGTGAGATAACACGACCTTGCAGAAGACAGGCGTGAAGTAGAAGTATTCAGCGTTTCGTCTGATGAGTGAGGTGCCGGGGCCTAAATCCAGTCCTCTTCCCCTTCCCATCCTTTTCTAATAAGGATAGGATGGGAAGGGGAAGACTATTTTACGGGCGAGGATATGAATAAGGAAAGGAAATATACTTTTTCCTGTTCATCCCCCTGTCCATTAAAGATAGGCAACGCATCAACAACATTAGCTTGTCGCAGATGTCTATGTGTAGTGGTGATTTAATATCTGGTTTGCTTTCTCGCTTGCTCGTTTGCCACCTTCTTCCATTAAAGAATCAATCAATTTGCGATAAGTTATTTTTATGTCGAAGAAATCAATTGAGCAATTATAAACATCAATACACCTTGAAAATGCAATTGCCAGCCTGTTGTGTTATGGGACCTATGACACTACATAT
>JWHW01001468.1:28732-38878 GCA_000931545.1 Papilio glaucus
GTGTTTGCTGATATTCTCTAGGCTATCGTTTTCTTTTTAAATTTATCTATACTAATATTATAAAGAGTATTTATAATATTATAAAGTTTGTGAGGTTGTCGGGGGTAATCTCTGGATCCACTGAACCGATTTTAAAAATTCTTTAATTGTTAGAAAGGTATATTATCCTTAAATGGTATCTTATATTAAAAAACAATGTTTTTCGGAGATAAACTCTGGAAGTACTAAACCAATCGTAACATAAAAGGATATTTTTATTTCGATTTTTTTAGTGCTACCCATGAGAAGTCGGGGCGGTTCGCTAGTTAAATAAATACACCTGAGCCTCCCTATATTTCACGTTTTAGCCAAATCTACACACAGAGCAATTGTCTCCATCCACCCCAAAAATAAATATGATTTTATAATGCTTTCTTATGTTTAATTGGGTAAAATTATTTTTTCGGTTTTGTTTTTGTTTAAAATTTTGTTTATTTCTCGATTTTTAGTGAATCTAAAGTTTGTTAACTGATTTTGTTTGGCAGGATATGACTTACTAAACTTATGAGACAAACTAAGATAGGACGGAACGCCTATTTCAAATTAGGAAATCTACTTCCAGGGCCATATCAAAACAGAATAGCGAAGAACGCAAAAAAAGTAACACATCGCCCGTTCCTCTACGCTCGACTATTGAAATCAGTTTGTAATTTAAACTTTTGATATCTTCTAAACTATCTGTTATAACGTTATAGTGTAAAAGACAATTATTATCTACATTTAATACTCTAGCTTACAAGCATATTCATTTTGATAAGGATTAATACCGGTAACGAAAAAATAGCGTCTTAAATAGTGCATTATTTTTAATTGATTGTTCAAAGAAAATAGTAGTTATTGTGAGATAGCCGTAGAAGATAGATATATAGTGTGTTTCAAATAAGAATGTGCAAAAATGATCTTGATACGTCAAGAATTCCTAGAAAAGTACAGACAGCAACCAAAGTGTATTTGTATATTATTTTTTTAGACGAATTTGAATAGTTATGATTATATTATTATGGGTTTTTTAATGAGCAATAAACACCTACATAATTATCTGGAAAATGTGAGTACAGTCGGGAATAAAACAAGATTTACTAGGTGAACTATAAATTAAATTTTTATGAAAAATACTGACGGGACGCCATCTTGTTATATATACAGGTAATAGATTTTTTTCTTTTAAATATCAATCAATGGAATATTTTAATGACCTACATATTTTGTAGGCGAAAGCAGCATTGAGGATAAAAGTGATGATTATGATGATACTGCTCAAGCAGTGGGATGAATCGCAGACTGGGACAATAATAAAATTAAACATTTTATCATATTTAATATTATTTTAAAAACATCTGTTTTACTGACCCTACCTTTTTTGTCGATTTGACAGCTATGACGTCACAACATGGCGCGGGTTTTATTTAGCATTTATAGAGATCTACCATTCTTTCATACATCATTTTAATGTACATCTTATAGTCTAGCCTACCAATAAAGTAAAACCCAACTTTGTCATATTACACATTATTAATACTCAAAAACTGCTGGTCGGAGCTTGACTGAAAAAAATGGGACCACATGGCGAGCACTAGCTGTCGAACAATAAAGGTATCAGCGAAATTGGATCATAAATCTCAGCGTAATTGGTGTACATACATAACCTCTTTTTTGAAGTCGGTTAAATAGTATCCAGTGTACTATACAATCAAAGGCTTTAGTTACATTTGTAATTTCTTACAATAAACTTAATTTAGTAACCAAGATTATTTTAGACTTCCACATTCACAAGACAACAAACAATACTTCAATGTGATCGATTATTGTGAGGCGGGGAACCATTTTTACTTGTAATATTTTGGTGGAACCAACATGCATACCTTTGTTACATACTGTATAAAATATATTGTTAAAAACTTACAAATGTGAGATATTCATCACTATAAGAATTCTTATTAAAATCATGAATATGTTTCGGGACATTTGTTCTGCACAAATGTAGTCATCACTGTAACTATAAATGCAACATTAAGCAATTATTAGGTGATTTAATAGCCGTAAACTATATTTCCTTGTTCTCCCACACTACAGCTCCAATGATAATAGGCTCTTATCTATATGCCATATCTTATCAACACTTTAGTTTGTGCCTGGAGCATAAACTGAATTATTCCTATAAAATTTTACAGACTTCATATATAGGTTTTTGACTTTAAAAAATCAAACATCATTTTGCAAATGGAATTGGGACTTTTGAACAAAAAAATCATGGTTTTACAAATTAAACTGTTCCTTTTTTGGTTATTATAAGATTGAATTAGATATGCAAAAGATCGAAAGTTGAAAATCTGTATATTATACACATTCATGGCTATAGTCCATACTGTATAGGTTTTGGCTAAATCCGTCTGTCTGTCTGACGCCAACCCTCTGGTGTTTTTTTATAATATAGAAATTAAACACACTAAATAAATGTTGTAGGCTCCATTTACAATCTCCAATATTGCAAATACTTTTTCAAAGTTCTTTGTCACATTACTATACATAGATTTTGTTGTTTGGATGAGGAGGTAAGCAAGCAAGCAGATCATGTGTGCCACTACTACCCATAGACATCTGAAACAGGCAGATGAGTTGCAGGTGCAATATGAAAAGATGGCAAAGATAAATCCACCACAGATTAGGCCTTCAACATCTCACTCATCAGTAGCACAGTCTAGGTGATACCTCCCCTGTCGCCAGTCCATCTATGTAATGATTTTCGCTGCAGAGGAGCTTCACACCACAGTTAAAGGTCATCATACCTAGCCCTGAGTATGATTAATCTTTAATTGTGTTTTTTTACCTAATACTAAAATAATTTTAAGAATAGAGATATTTATCTCTATTCTTAAAATTATTTTAGTATTAGGTAAAATACCTTTATTTAAAGGTATTCTAGATGAGCAGGGAGATAGAACAGGTTTCTATTTTGGATGGTCCTAACACATCTCTTTCATCTAATTATTATTCAAATATAACAAGAAATATAAATGAATTGTTAGGAAAAAATTACAGCACTAGATATAAAGGTTATAATTATAATATAAATTGTAATTGATAAAATGTTAATTGGTAAGTGTTTTGTAATACTAGCTGGCTAATAAAACTCTTTGTGTTTGTCTATGCTCTTAATTAAATGATAATGAATCTCCTTGTTGTAATTGTAACAAAGCAACCTTTGACATTCAATTTTAACCATAGAGTATAATATTTTACACTCAATCAATAATTGTAAGAAGCAGATTATTAAAAAAGTTATTTGAATGCTACATAAATGGGGCCTCTAATATGCAATCTGTACTAAAGGTTATGATTGTTATTTGGGATATGTTTTTCAATATCAACGCTTCAATTATTATTTTTTTATTTGCATAGATAATGAAAATATGAACACCTTGTGTAAATACCATTATGTGCTAGACAATGGTGACAAACATACTTATCAATATAACATAAATTATGTGGAAAGTATGACTGATAACTGTATAAAAATATGCCTATAGAATTAAGACATTCAAACCTAAAATAAATATCAGATATTACATTTGTTATCACTGTTTACTTGTATCAAAATATGTTCAAATCAAATTTGCTAAAGATGTGAACTCTACAAAGATCTACTTTTGGTTATTTACTGTGTTATGATGATTTGTATTTATATTTAGGGAATCTACTTTGGAAGGAAGCCAAATTCTCATTTCCATTAGGTTTGAAATTAAATGTTGAAGATGATCAAATTATTCTAGCAAAGCTGTGTTGGTCTGATCACTGTCTTTGTGAACAAAGGATAGTGTTTTAATCTCAGTGTAACAGCTCTTTATCGTTCTTCAACAATTTCTGTGTTCAGTGCAATTATCATTAACGCTAAACATAATTCGTGCGTGTAAAGCCTTGTTGAATAGAAAAAAAAATACGCAATTGAGACCGTGGCCTACATTAAGATTACGAAATAATACAATCTATAGACGCGGAAGAGTACAAACTGGCGAGAATATACTCGTGCATATTTCTATGTGATATATATAGATACGTAGTACCAAATAGATTCACAAAGAGTGCACACATATCATGGGCCTACAAACAGGTATAAGCAATAATTAATGTGCTTATACTTGAACTTAATGATTAATTAAACACAGCCAACATCCCACAAAAGTCTAAAAACAATTTCTATCGATTTTATATCATGTCGTGACAATCAGCTGATGGCCCTTCAAGCTACCTACTTATTTACATGGTGGCCCTTAGTGCAATAGGTGCTTTGTAATGAAGATAACAAAGGATACAGTTTGATGACATCTGTGTCCATACGGCGTTTTCCAGCGCTCGGTGACGACATCTTCGTGATCTATTTCGAATAAATCACTATATCGAACACGAACACTAGCACAAAGTCACACTCGACGCAGCGAGACAAATATTTCGTGCACCAGCAGCAGTCAGAAAAATAACATTGTAGAAAAACAATGGACACGATCCATAGACTAAAATTTAGAAGATGATGTGTAATGAAATTGGTGTTGTCAACTGCAAAAGAAAATGAAATTTCTTGAAATTTATTTTTGTATCTTTATGTTTTTGTGGCATATACTTATTAATTAAATATGATTTTTTTTACAAGCTGTGAAGATGAAACCAAAACAATAGAATAGGATAAATATATACTCATACATCAACGACAAACTATATATTTAGATGTTGTAACGTTCCAATAAAACCATAGATAACACATTAAGGACGATAATGCGTCAAAAATAAAAATGCTGCACTTTTGTCTACGCCCTATCGTTCTAAGACTTTGCGTGTGTGACTCCATGGAACATTATTTTTATTTCAATCTAATTATAGAGTAAATTTAATTTACCTCATCCCAAAGTTAGTCGAGATAGAGCGCGTGGAAACGGTGACGCTTTAGCAGTGAATAAAGATCGCAAAAACATGTGTTTTGATGTGAACATTGCGTGGTGAACACTGATGACACTACCAGAGGATACATGTCAACAATTTGTAATTATTTCATTTATGGGCTGTAGGATTTGTGTTTGTTTTCAAAATTTATTCGTGTAGTTATTTAAACGTGAAGCCTGGTTGTAAAAACGGCAAAGGCGCCGTTGGATTTGGTGCAAAGAGCTTACTTCCGGCAGTGATGTTGGGCCGGTAGAATCGTACTTGCCTTTCGTTAATTCAGCTTCGAGATGGCGAACCCTGGGATTGGGATCTCATTTGATCCAAATGACATGTCCAGGTGAGATTAGAATGTAATTTTTACTGTATCGACATTATTATATATTAACTTTTATGTGTTACATACACATAAAAGTTTGTTTTGGTGTTACACATAAAAGTTTGTTACACATAAAAGTTTATTTTGGTGTTTTGTAAGTTATAAACTAGATTAATTAGAGAAAACCACTTGCTTGGGTAAAGAAATAGGCAGATATTATGGATTTATTTCTGGCAATGTCCTCCAACATGACTAGCTTCTGCTTCTCTCACATACAGTCTTCTTAGTCCTTGTTCTAACCGTTACTGTAACTTTTCTTCTTTTATATTCTATTTACATACCTAAACCACTAAAATATATACTAACAGAAATAAGTAAGTAATTTAGAAATATTGCTGTGCTTGTAAAATGAAATAAACATAAATAATCTTATGTAATTTTAATATGCATGTATTTTTATAACTTCCAAGTATTCTTAGACTGTTTTTCTTCATATCTTCATGTGTTTTCAATATGCCTGATCGACCGAAGCAAACTTTTCCCTTACAATATTATTTCTAATCATACAAGTCGAAGTCATTACTACCATACTTCCCAAAAATTGCACATGAATGGCATGTGTTTAGTCTTGCCTGCTTGAACTCGGCTCTCAGTTCCAAAAATTTACATAGAGACTAATATGGCATTGTGTATTATTAAACACATAAAGACTGTATTGTGTCTATATCACCATTAATTAATAAATATTATGTAAATAAATAATACTTCCTGGGACAAGGAAAGTACTCACATCATAGAATTCACAAAAGTATTTTTTTATAAATTACTTTAAGGAATTTTGTACTATTTGATAACTATAACTTATAATTTATTGATGATCATTTCATACATAACTTGTGCGAGTGTGTGGTTTTAAGCTAATATTTTTCAATTGCTTAGGTTACAGCTTTAAATACTAATTGTTGTTAACTGTTTTTTGGAGTGATATTTCCATACCAATACAAATTAGGATTTTCAAGAAAAGAGCATATTTCTTCCTTAAAGACCGGCACACCAACAGTTCCTTTGTTGTTGAATAGGTGGTGTCAATTTTTCATTTAAAAAAATCAGTTAGTAAATGATGATAGCACCACTAAGACTATTTGTCAATCTATACCATCCAAGACCCACTTACACACACAAAAAATTCATCAAACCCATCCACATGTTTAAATGGAGGTCATTGACATATGTTTATCTTAAATTACATAGTATAAAACAAAGTCACTTCCAGCTGTCTGTACGCTTATATCTTTCAAACTACACAACACATTTTAATTCAGTTTTTATCAATAGACAGTGATTCAGGTTTATATATTAAGAGAATTTCAAAGATTTGAAATGTAAAGTCGTAAAAAAACCTTACGAGCTAGATCAAAATGTTGTACCATGGAATCGTATATCTTTAATCCGGGATACCATGTATCTATTTTTAAAGGAGAGCTTACTATACCCAATCTGCCATCTAAAAATGGTCACATACTATACAGTTATTGTTAAGCTACAACTACAATATAGTAATTGGATACAGTATTTGTCCTTATCAACTTAAATATGTTAGTTACCTTAAGCATTTCATGCACATTATGATAATCCTTTACACCATGTAATTTAAATTAATATCTTAGAAGTTATTGCAAAATAAAAACTACTAAAATACTCAGTCACTGAACTTAAGTATTAATTGTCAAAAGTTCAGTATCACTTTTTTTACTCTTGTGAAGATTAAATTGGACTGATGAATGAAAACCAGTGAACATATAAAACATAGAAGTGTAACGTCTAAACAAAAGTCTCTTCAATAAATGGCTCTTGGCATTTGTTTACTTACAGCATTTTGGAGTGATAAGAATGAAAGTGTTATTTGCATTCACTGGATGAAAACACTGAAATCTTCCATCATCATCATCTTTAGCCTCAAACTTTAATCAAGTACTGTCTCCATTGATTTAGAACAGTGGTAGAGCCCGCAATAACAACATCTGTTGCACAAATGGGCCGGCTTGACTGGTGAAATACCACGTCACAGAAAATAGGTGTGAAGTAGAATTTCTCTGAATTTCGTCTGGTGAGTGAGGTGCCAGAAGCCTAATTTCAGTCCTCTTTCCCTTCCCACCCTTTCCTCATGAGGATGAGGGAACGGGAAGAGGATTCCAATCCTCCTCTAAACATTAAGCTCTTTGCCTAGGTTAATGGGGAAAAAGAAATATACTTTTTCTTCCCTCTGTCCATTAAAGGCTTGTTTGCCACCTTCCATAAAAAAAAGAACAGCTAAAACATTGAATATCAATATATCTCTGATTTAATATACTTGGAACATTCAATCATATCCAAAATTACAAAGCAATTCCAAGTGACTGTTTATGGCATGGTGTATATTATATAACTTCAGTACTGGCATGAATATGATGCAAATTATTTAATGTTATTTGATAATCAACTCTAAAGTAATATACGGAAAGTTTAAAATGCTATGATATTGACATTATAATAATGCAAATTAAAATGAGTTTATTATATTGTTTGTCTATACATAGATTAAGTTACTAGTGCTTTAGTGTTGCAGTAACCTTGGAACTATAGTAACATTGATTTGATTTTTCTTACCCATTTGGTTGTTATATGTGTATGTTAGATTATGTGTTAGAACCACCAAATTTGAAGAAATGTGACATTCACCAACACGCACTGGGCTAGCATGGTAGATACGGCCCTTCCCTCTCTTAGATAGGAGGCCTGTGTCCCTGCTGCGGGAAACATAAAAAAAGTCTGATTTATTATTTATTTATTGTTATATAATATTTAAATCTTACTAGTGATTCCCCCTGGCTTCACACAAATAGTTTCTGCATACAAACTTTCATCTACTAAAGTAGAAGGATTTTCTTAAATTAATCCCCTTTTTTACTGCTTGCCTTCGTAATTACAAAAATCTGTCAAAATTTCAAGTTTAGGCCAAGTAGTTTTACCTGTGACATGTAGTTTTTACAATGTAAGCACATAAAAATATGTTTTTACTACATCACAGTACAAATCTTTGAAATTCTCTGCATTTCTTTACTATAATATACATGTATTATACATATTACCTTCCTCTTGAATAACTCTGTCCATTGATGAAAAATCAGTTGAAAGATCTAAAGGAATAGACAGTGGAGGCTTTGCTTTATACTATGTAAAGAGGATATGTTAAAAGTATATATTATGGTATTGCAAAGGTACTACGAATTTACTAACCGGTTGTACCCGGGATCGACAGTGTAATAGCTAGTTAATCTAAATCCTAGCTACAGGCTACAGTGGTGAACCCTGGATTGTCAATTGGGAGGGCTTGACCCCCCTGATCCTAAATGTTGAGCAAGGTATAGACCCAAGGTAGTTTTATGTCGACTGACTTAAAATTGCCATGGAGGGATTCTGATTGTTTAAGAGGCGGAGGCGGAGGAGCGTAAGCCCCCCCCCTATATCTGCTTATGCAACTTCAAGTTACTGGAAAATTTATTATTTTTAACGTAATAATAACCAGTTTTATTTGTCCCATTTTTTTTTAGTCAATCATTGTGAACTAGTATTTTCTGGAAAAAACTAGTAAAAAGCTGTGGGTGTCCTTTCATGTAACTGTCGGACCGGAAACGAGGGTCGGTACAATACCCGCCCGGGAATTTAACGTTTGTCGCAGATTTATTGAGCAGGTTAACTACCCCGTAAATAAAACGGTCTCGCCGCGTTACTAACTGCGCGCCGATGTTGGAACATATGTTTGTTTGTTGGTCATCAGTAATTTGTCCAATGGTATACCAACCATCGGAAATTTGTCAAATGGTATATTAAGCATGGGAATTTGGTTATATTTCTAAGCTTTTGTATTACCTCCCCTGACCTGACCCGAGTGAAAAGTGGTCTTTTGCCTGTCAACCGGAACTGGAATTCTGTAAAATAAGAACAGAGTAAGGTTGTCAAAACGAAAGAGAAAGTTATACCGTGTACAGTCGACAAAAAATATAGTATTCTTAGTAAACAGTTGATTTGTTTAAAATTGGAAAACTTTTTAAACATGTGTACGGGCAAAGAATAAGGCTTTTTAAATACGATAGTGTGCTACTTAGCAACTGTAGAGCGCGAAAGATTTCGAAGAGCCTAACTGTACCCCAGTCAACTGAGACTGCACAATCTTGGGTATAAGGCCTAACTGATGGTAATATCCAACTTCAATTTGCATGTCGAGTGCCCTTCGACCGCATTGAGGCCCACTTGTGAAGCGTCGGGGAGCCTCAGCGCCCTCGTTCGGACTAAAGTGGAGTTCTACTAAAGTTCAAATCATCTATTGTCATGTCGGCAAGAATTTCGATGTAACCAGGTTTAATTCGGCCCATCGAAACTTTGGTCTTCCTGCAAAGTGGGCCAATGATATGATAAAGGTTGCAGGAGTCCACTGGATGAGGACAGCAGAGGACAGTGGACGCCTTTTGACTGAAGTCACAGAGAGGGGTGGGGTGAGGTGGGGGTTATTTGTTTCAGTTGTTTGATAAGTTTTTGATATGACCAGTATTATAACATCGTTTGTATTTTGTTCAACAGTTGGTACTTCGGTGGTCTATCCCGAGCGGAGGCCACCAAGTTACTTCTCAACGAGACGGAGAGCGGCGTGTTCCTCGTGCGCGACTCCAAGACAATACATGGAGACTACGTCCTTTGTGTCAGGTATAGAATAGAATTACAATTATAAGATTATGAACCTTCATATTTGGACATAAGTCTACAATAATAAACGCGACAGGTCGGTGTCTTGTCACCATAGTGAACTCGAGACCCCCCCCCCC
>JWHW01001468.1:38884-52661 GCA_000931545.1 Papilio glaucus
CCCCCCCCTGTAGGTAGAAATTGAAATCGAACAGACGAGCAAGCGGGCCACCTTATGTTTGTTGAATATCTTATAAGGCAGTTGAGGATGTTGAGACATCTTCTACAATGTCGATGGTAGTATGCGTCCAGCCTTTTTGTTGGAAAGGGGAAGGTTGCGGGTCATTTATGGCACCTATTGGCCCATATTTTGTGACGGAATAGTATTTTCCCTGTCAACCCAGTTTGCTGATGACTCTTTTATGATCTCTGTTATTGTAATGGTGCAGGGAAGACGACCGCGTCTCTCACTACATAATCAACCACGTGGTGTCCGCTGACGGCACCACCCGGTTCCGGATTGGGGACCAGCTGTTCGCGGATATGCCAGCTCTGCTCGCGTTCTACCGGCTGCACTACCTGGATACGACGCCGCTGGTGCGCCCGCTGCCCCAGGCCCGGGCCAGAGCCGCAGCACCGCCACCACAACAGCCACACCAAGTTTTGGAGCTGGTCATCGCCAAGTTTGACTTCGTCGGCAGTGTGAGTAGCACATTAGTAGTAGGTAACAATTAGTTTACGTTTGTAATAAGTTCTGTAGCATTAAATAATGGTATTCAAATTGGGCTTGGGATCAAATTGGCAAAATGGCGGTAAAAATCCGGTACTGTCCACTCCTTTTTTTCCGATAAATGAAAGTCTTATTATAGTTGTGGGTAGTGGGTGGCTTAGTAGTGACATAACATCAGAAGGTCCGCTAGCTCATTAGCCTTCCAGTAACCAGCTTAAAGATATATACTTCTTAGGTAACAAAAGTTCAGTTGAGTTGCAACATTATGCAAGTCAGTCGCACGCCGCCCACACGCCGCTCGTCTCGTCAGCGCTGCATACCAGCGGATATGCTTGATAAAAACATATTTATTTTTACATCACAGCTCTTTCACTTTATATGATATCGTTTGAATGCGAAATTAAATGTTCGCATATCGTATTACAAAGTTAGCGTAGTTATCCGGTTCATTATTTATTTTCAATGGTTTTTGCCTTCCTTCTCCTATTTTGTTATACCCTCTAAAGAAAGCTTAAATACTTGACTACTTGATTGTTGCGGATGATGGCTACCAGAGGTCCAATAACGTCAGGTTACAAAAATGACAAATGAACATTTGCGATATACGATTGTGTTGGGAGAATTATTGGAGAAGTGACCCGTTTTGTTTGTTTGCCGCGAGTGCCCTATGCAATTAAAAAGTTAATTTAAATACATTCATGAAATAACTTCGCAAGAAAGTCACCGTATTCTTGTTATATTAATTTCTTAAAGGCCGGCAACGCATTTGCAGTTCCTCAGGTGTTGCAGGAGTCCATGGGCGTTGAGCACCTTGGTGTTCCCGCCGCTCGTTTGCCCCTTCTCTTATAAAAAAAAGTATGTAGATGAGAGAAGAAACGACAGAGTTGTGCCAGGACCGTGCCAAGTGGAAATCCATAATCTCCGCCTACACCACTGTATTAGCGTGGGGCGTCGTGAGTAGAATTACCAATGTGTCAAATAACATTTGCTAATCCATTCCGATCGATTGTATTAATATAATTATTGGAGAGGTGGCCCGCTTTCGTTTGCCTCCCTATACTATAAAAAACGTAGTTTAAGTCATTTTATTCCTTTTTTTTTTAATCGTAACATTGCGTTACAATGAACCTAGACCTGTTCTAGATCGGATGCGCGTCCAGTTATTTTCTCGTGGTTATTTTTATAATTATAACGGACGCGCCACCGCCTTTAGTCATAGTCTGCGTACAGTCAGCGAGCTGATAAATGCTCAGACTGGCGCTAGTGCAGGGGAATAAGACTCATAGAGACGTGTTTATGAATGAAATGCGTAGGGTTGGCAAAATAAAATTAGTATTTTTTTTAAAGTAGTACATATGGAGATAAATAGTACAACCAATAAAGTACAATACAGATACACAAAGTTATCCATTTCCTTTTCAAACTTCGTTTATTTAAATCAATTACTTTTTTCTCCTTCAAAAACGCTTAAAGTTCATATGTCTTCAGATCTTTATATTGTAAAGATAAGTGTTTTGGGTTATTGTCTATTTATCTCTTACGCTTAACACTTGTACCAAGTATTTTAGAGTCAGACTGAGCCTAGGTTCACTAAACTATACGTTCTTGAGTTAATTAACTCTTCGAGATTCTAGTTATACACTCTTGAAGACCTCTAGCTCGTCTTTAAATCCTAACCACATTCCGATTTTATTTTACATAGTTTAGGTTTCCTGGCTCCATGGCACGTGTGCTTTTGCCTCGTTTAAAAATAACATAAAATGCCTTGTTTATGGCTGAGATGTCTGGCGATGGTCGACGCCCGATCTTGTTGTTATTTAGGCCGCGCCATTTTTAAAATGGCTGTCACTCAGGTCGCCGTCGATCGCTAGAACTTCCATCGTTTATAGGTCGATAGGTTTTTAAAACTTTGATGTGATTTGTTTAAATTAGAGGCAGACTTTTTGATTTTGAGTCCGAGTCAAAAAGTTTAACAATGTACAACAAGTTGTAAAAATGTAGTCTTAAATTGTATTCTGTTTTAAACTTTACGTGACTACCTATCCATTTACCAAAAGACATCTGGCTATATATAATTAATGCTATATAATTAGAGTAAAGTTGGAGCGGGGCGATAGTATATTTATCTTATACATATTTTACAATTAAATCATATTTAATGCTACACATAGACAAACAGTTTCAATGACTTCACATAGTGTGTGACCTACAGCAGCCGTTCCCTTTAGTTACAATTTCAAGGTAAATAACTTTAATATACGGGGAACTTAATTACGTCAAATGTTTATTGAGAACTGTTTGTTTCCCCTACGCAGGGAACAAACAAATACTGAAAAGAGGAAAACTATTTTGTTTTATACGTTCGTAACCCAAAGGTATACCGTTATCCATTTGACACCGTCTTGGAAAACCTCTCTTAATTCAACGTACATACATCTAGACGTACAGCTCGTCACTTTTTATATAGGAGAAGGTGGCAAGCGAGCGGTTCATCTGTTATCAAGTGACCGTTACCCATAGACATCTGCAAGAGGCTAATGAGTTGCAGATGCGTTGACCACCTTTACAAAAGGGGATAAATAGGGAAAAAAATATTTTATTTTTTTATCCATCCATAAAGAAAACTGGAACTAAGCCTCCAGCACCTCACTGATTAGACGAAGTACAGAATACTTCTACTTGACGCCTGTAGTCTGTGTGGTGGTATTTCACAACTCGAGCCGGCTTATTTGTGCAACAGTGGTGCTGCTGAAGGTTCTACCACTGTTTCTGTGGTCAATATAAATTTGTCTAGGATACTCCATACTAACATTTTCGGAACATAAATTTGACTTATCATTCTTTGTCCATTCATTCATTCATTTCTTATCATCATGTTTTTTTTTCTATAGACAATACATTGACTTTATACATCCAAAAATGGTGATTTAACAGTAACATTGGAAAAACAGATTGTGATTTCTTTTTCTGCTACTTCTTATATTATAGTTACTGAAGGTAAAGGCTTATTAAAATGTATGACTAATATATGTTCACGACTAGTACATAAAGGAGGGTTTGTTCAGAGTTATTGCCTCGTAAAACATCGGCTGAGAACTATGGCGTTGTAACTTGCTAACGGATAATGTGTGCCGCTGTTAGGGTGCTGATACACTGCGTTGAATACAATTAATTATATTTATTGCAATAAGTTACACTCCTCATATATGTTTAGAGAATCGTTAATGCCTATCACCCTTTGTGCTTTCCACCTTAAACTATTGTTATTCTCTACAAGTTATCTGCTATCATAATCCCACTGTAACATGACCTAAACCCTAGGTTCCCAACGGTACACCTAGTGGAAGCTAGAGTATTTTCTGGGAGCTATTTTGAGGGGGGAGGTCGTCCGTAGAATTAATTTGTGATTAATAGCAACACATACAGACATATAAAATTGGTTAATTATTAACTATTATGCAAAAGGGGGCGATGAATTTCTTTTTTCATGTTAATGGGGAAGTTGTCCTTAAAAATTTGGGAACCTAGGTCCTGAACAAATGTATGTTGAGTTGCAATTTTAAAAGATAATTAAAAGATGTCTTCAATTAATATATCTTTTAATTTCTCTTAGCAATTGTATTGGCTCCGAGATTATTAGGTCTCAAAATGAGAAAGAACATGAGCCTATTACCATAGACCGGGAAGTAAGAAATAAAACATATATTTATGATTTTAGAAAAACAAATTTTGCCTCGGGTTAGGTGCGTTACGTTACGTTCGTAACAGTAGAGGTGTTACGAAACAAGCTATGATTTTCCCTTTCAAATGCATCAGTGTGTCACCGGTCTTATGACCGATTACGTTGGCAGATTTCAAAAGGCGATCAGTTTTTAATGTTTCATACAACTGGGTTTATAGTCTGCCTAATTTACTTATTTACGTTGGGAAACCGCTTGAAACCGGTTCTCGATGGTCATTCATATCCAATGCATTGGTTTTACTTTTATGTTGAATCAAATCCTCGAATTACGTACTGTGTTGATCCCGCATTTGTAAGTAAAGGACAGGATGATGTTGCTTGTGTTGCAGGACGCGGATGACCTGCCGTTCCGTCGCGGCGAGCGGCTGATGGTAATCAACCGGGACGAGGAGCAGTGGTGGACGGCGCGCAACGCCCAGGGCCGCACCGGCTCCATACCAGTGCCTTACGTGCAAAGGGTGAGTGGCAAACCAGCAGCATCCGCAACCATTCTTTGTTTCTCTTATACACAATAAGGGGAAGCAGATAGAAGAGAGGAATAAAAAGTGATAGGAAGACCTTCGACATTTCACTCATCATATGCAATGCAGAATTTTAAATACCACATACCTGTACACTTAATGAGGTATTCCTACTTCCAAGTCAAACTGGCACATTGCTTACTACTGCTGTTAAAATGACGTGGTCTTCTGAAGTATGATACCGTAGTGATAGACCATGCCTTAATATGATGGGCGTGTGTTGATGCATGTATGTTAAAAATTCCAGATCCTAGATCCAGCAGGAGTGCCGTACCCGCCTTCGGAGGCGCTCAGTCAGCTGGGGGACCCGCCCAGCCCGCCGGGTAACAGGCATCCGCAGCAACGCACCAACATGCAGGTTAGCAACATATAAGAATGTATGTCGCAGTAGAAATGTGCAATCTGTCATTGTACAAACTGCTTGATCTAGCATTCGAACTGTTACAATATTTGTGTTTGTTTGCCAATGAAAATATGAACACTCATGCCCATAACGTAAAGGGTTAGGCAGAGGTCACAGTTCTCCAACAGGAACGTTCTACACCTATTTAGCTACTCGATATGTTTTTCTAGCATGTTTCTTGCTAACTCTGCCATTCCCTTTTACAACATACATTTTCGAAGAGTACCTTCTCAATTTTATTAACTACTTTCTCTTTTTCTAAATCTTATCTAAATCAAACGCACCGTCTCCATCTTTTTTTTTGTTGAACTTTACGTTCGAAGTTATTATGCTTATAACAAAGAATTAGGACAAGGTGCCAGGGTCAGTTTCTTCGCCCGATGATGATACCTTCAAGAGAACAATGTACAGGTTAACTTGTGAGTACCATCTTTCGACAACGTCACTTGAAATCAAGTTAAATTGTCGTCAAGTACTACTCTCTCATGATACTTAACGTGTTGGGTGATCGTTGAATGAAAAAATGAAAAAATATATATTTAGGCACTAACAAAAAATGTATTAGCGTGGCGTCTCGAGCCTAATGTTTGATACATTACATACCCGTTTTATATTACCCAGGGCTCTTAGTGCTATTGGTAAAGGTATGTGACTAAAAATAACATAATAAATGAAGCCTGAGATGAATCAAGTAATGAAATCGTTTCAGCGCACGCTGCCAGCGCTGGCGCGCGTCAGACAGACCCGCGTGCCGAATGCTTACGACAAGACTGCCCTCAAGTTAGAAGAAGGGGACATTGTAAAAGTATGTCTTGATTTATTCCTCCTTTTTACAGTGATCATCAATGTATATGATCAGCCACATCAGCGGAATTGCACACGAGTTGGATGCCTTGAAGAATTGGCGATCTTTTCTTAAAACATCCAAGAGTACTACTGATAGATTAATAATTTAATGTATCTGGGAATTCACAAGTTACTGTCAGTGCATACATAGACAATAAATAGAGTAGTATGCAGATTAATGGTGAGGGCGAATTGACAGTCTATCATAGGTAGCCGTCGCGTGCGGACGTCCCGGGGTTAGGTGCTGTGTTGTTGATTTAATAAACAAGATAATGAACACAACACATAGATCTAAATCTACTATGGGAGGAGATGATGATAAATGTCAGTGTCAGGTACCTATTGGATATAGATGACTGATTTGTGGTGTAGGGTACTTAAAAGGGGCCAATGTAACCCCTATATGTAAGTCTGACGCGCTATAGCGAATCCAGAAATCCTTGCCCCTAGTATTGGTAATGGTTAATTCAATTGAGTGAAGAGAGATAATTTTTGTCATATCATACACATTCCAGGTAACGAAAATGAATATCAATGGACAATGGGAGGGCGAGCTGAATGGCAAAATTGGCCATTTCCCCTTCACTTACGTCGAGTTTCTGGACGACAACACCACAAGCTAAAGAAAAGTATCTTATTAAAATATTTATATCCTCTAATGTGTTTGTGATCGGCATTACAAGTGATACTGGCAACACAAAGAATTATTTTTATCTGTCACCTGAAGTGACAGTTTTATCTGTGCAATTTGACATTTGAATGCTGCTGTTTAATCTATGTACAAATGTCATTGTGAAATGTTATCTGTGGAATATGTCACTGGACTGAGGAGTTACTTTGCCCACCGATTACCTGGGCTATGTTATATTTAACGCTGTTTTATTGCTTCTACCTTTTCATAAATGAATTTTTATTATGTTATACGACGGATCCTCGTAGTTATAAGAGACGCACATTTTTAATCTGCCATTCGCGTATGCTATTTATTTGGTATTTCTTTACCTAAGCATACATATGGTTTGGGATTTTTATACTGCCTGTAGGTTCAACTAATTTTGGTCTTTTTTTTAACACATGTTATATATTCCTTAAAATTAGTTTAAAGATTCGATCTTTAATAAAAACATTGTTGACATACTGAAACTCATTTATTAATATATTTCGTATATGGCAACACATTTATCGGGCTCGAAGGACCAAAATTCGTTTGAAACGCTGCTAGTGTAATCGCGCCTTAATAATATCCCAAATGAATAAGGAATTGAAATAACATCGAAAAGTTCTTGTTACCTTTATAGTAGCTGTTTGAAGATGTTTTTGTACCATAAATTTGGATTTAAATAAGTACATATATAAATTATTTCACTAAATATAATATTGTGCCGCAATACGCATCTAATATAGGAATTTGATTACTGTTTAAAGCCATTTATATATTTGTACCTACTTTATTGTTGCGAACTGGTACAGACAATATATTTATTTTTGCACGGAATTGATATACATGGCCGGATACATTTTTCGGAAGATTTTTTATTCATTTTATAATTTTTTTTTAATTTGTTATAGTTTTTTTTTCGTAAAATATTTATATAAAATTATATCAAGTATTATATGTTTTAAATTATAATTGAAATTAACAAAACTAACAAATCTAATATTTTTCAGTTACATATGAAAAATATTTGTGTGAAACAAAAAAATTGTGATGTACTGAAGAGATTTATTTATAATATTGATTTTACCGATTTTATTACCTTTAATTTAGCAATCCAATCCATTCCGAAGTACCCATGTTAAAAATATACAGTAAAAGCTCGTACGTGGGGTTACGTTCTGCAACATGTCTCAAATTTGGCATGGTAATGTGTATGGGATTGTAGAGTTAAATTTCAAGATAACGAAATAAAAACATAAAATAAATTAATTCAAATATTTTTAACAACAGAAATATAAATACATACATACTAAGCAAAGGTTCAAAATAAAAAAAATAAGTTCTTACTTACATTTTTTTGTATTTTGAACCTTTAAAAGAATTTCAATTCGGATTGATATCCAGCTGCGCATTCGTCCAACAGATATTGTCGTTGCTGGCTTTTACCGCTTCTAAAATACTTTAACTTCTGTAATGCGAATTTTAAATTACCTCTAAGTCACCTTTACCGACGGAATCCGCGAATACAGAGATTGATTCAGGATTTTTTGAATAGTGAAAATCCAAATTGAGAGCTTTTACTGTAATATTATTAGATCCTAAGCTGATGGCTACCATCTCATTGCTTCACAATTAATTTTACTACAAACTATTGCAGATTCCTAAATCGATTGAATTGTATTAAAGTACATGAAAAATGACATAAAAATATAAGAAATAATTAAAGAAAACATAATAAAATCCGTTTTAATTTAAATTTTAAAAGTTAAAGATCAATTGATTGATCATTTAATTTCTAATTAAACATTTTCCGGGAAACTGCAATTGCAATTTATTATATTTTTATTAGATATTAATACGTTACTAAGAAACACAGTACAGACAGTAAAGGTGATTTTATTGAGATATACATAACAGCGTAATAAGAAATGTGAAATGAATAAAAACAAAATAGTTAGGAATTAGTTCCTTCCTATTTTGTCAGTCCCTTTTTATTATGTACCTTACATGAATTTCTATTGTTTGTTGCCCATGTTTAAGAAAGACCCTTTTCACATGAACACGGTTGCCGTATAAACAGCACGGTGCCGTACCTTGCGTGCTTAGCCCTTTCACTCACTAGAAGTGATCTTTTAAACGAAAAACACTTGAAAAAGTTCACTTTTCGACAAGCAAATAAGTACGTTTATATGTGTTAGCACATTTAGGCAGCCGATACACGAACACGGCAAGCGTTCCGTTCCGTACGGTGACTGTGCCGTCCATGTGTAAAGGGCCTAATGATGGTAGCAAAACTTTAATTTAATAATTAGGTTTTTTTTTTCAATATAAAACGGTCACACGTCATAATAAAGTCGGTAAATCTTCCAAAATATGATATGATAATGATAATATTTTTTTATAATATTTGCTGAAGCAAGAAAAGTATTTAGCGAGTATTAAGTAACGTGAACCGGCCAAGTTTAATGTAGTACAGTTGAAATTAATTACAAATCAACTTCTGGTTTTTATAAAACTGATACGGACGTTGGAAAGGTGACAATTTAATAAGTAGACGTCCGAATTTGATTTGCAAAATTCTGAAATTGATTTGTAAAAGTCCGAATTTGATTTGCAAAATGTGGAAATTGATTTGTAAGAGTCCGAATTTGATTTGCAAAATGTGGAAATTGATTTGTAAGAGTCCGAATTTGATTTGCAAAATGCTGAAATTAATTTGTGAAAGTCCGGATTCGAAATTAAATATATATCCGAAAGATTCGTTTTTGAAGCTGTCATTCGCATGTAATTCTTTATGTGAACCAAGTTATCGGAAACCATATTATTTATCAAAAACATACCAGTCTTATGTTTTAATAGATTGTTTACTTATTTCCAGTTAATTTAAACTTTTACTGAGATCTTAATTACGTCCTTTACTTAAGCTTTCAGTAGATAAAGGTTTAAATTAACTTTTGTAATGATGCGTTAGGTAAATTGGTCGGTACATGTAAAAGTATTGTAAAGTACCCACAAAAAGCGTCGGCTGCGTACACCAAATTGTAAACCATGTATAAATTATACTGAAGTATATTTTGAGATTATGGAATATATATATTGTATGTATTTGTATTTTAAGTGGCGTAAATCAATGGATTATTGTCTAATTTTTTTTATTAAGTTGTATGTAACAGTTTAGTAATAATAAATTTTAGGAGAAAGTAAATTTGTGTTATTTTAACTCTTGAAAAAGATGAAGGAATCAAGTCGAATATATTTTTATGTATGCGTAAGTTTTCATGGAGTTTTAACGCCTAATGTAAGTGATCATCGACGGACGCACATAAATATTCGCAACACCAGAGGAACTGCAGATGTACCGGCCTTTAGGAGTACGTTCGCTTCTTGACCAATAATTTATTGTACATGTACTGCTTTCTTGATGAATAAAGGAGGCAAAGAAAAAATCGTACCAGCTGTTATGAACAAATACCATAGACAAGCATTTGGCTGCCATAGACAAGTATTTGTTTGCCATAGACAAGCATTTGGTTGCCAATACACAAGCATTTGGTTGCCATAGAAAAGCTATATAAAGCCGAGATCTGACCTTGTATGGAGTACTGCTGTCATATCTGGGCAGGCGCAGCCAAATACCAACTCCCGGCATTCGATTCGGTGGAGAGGCGGGCCAAGTAGTAATTAAGACCTTCATTTTGTCAGTCTTCGTCTTCCTATCGGTGTTTCACAGAATGCGTTTTAGGGAGTGTGCGCAGGAATTACACGAGTTGATTCCCCCAACTCCATTTTACCATCGGACACACTGCTGGTTTCCGTCATTTTCTGGTAGATATAAAGCGTTCGAACGAAGCGGATTCGAATCATCGTTCATCCTCAAGGATCGGAACAAGTTGCCAGCGTCAGTGTTTCCGTCCAACTACGACGTGGGTACCTTGAGAGTATTCTATATATTATATTCTAATAGTTGTTACGCTAAACTAGTGCGAAGCATCTTTCGACCAAATCTCCGTAACATCAGGTGGGATGTGGTCTAGCGCGTTTATTTAATATTTAAAAAAAAAAAACGGAGCCAAAGTCAAAATAGAAAGCGGTTTGCATGTCAACCAATCACCGTTGCCTATATCTATAGCATCCAGAAAAGTTACCTTGACAGCTTATAAAGAATAAGAAAGGAATTGAATTGAATTAATGGGAAGATTATTGCTTCGGTTTACGAGGCCCGATCGATAAAGTAAGATCTTTTCTTGAAGAACTCTAAATCGTATTGGCTCAGAAATATTGCCGCTTATTCCACGGAGTATTTAGAATTTTGTTAGGAAATTCTTTAAAACCATACAGTTTTGGTATGCCAACTATTAAGATGTTCTAAGTTAAGATGAAGACTATTTTGGAAATAAAATAAACAACTTCATGTCAAATTTTTAATTTATATGAAAACAGTTTTACAATTTCCTTCTTTAAACAATAAATAGATAATAATTAATTGTAATATCAATTTAATACGATTGACGGAATAAATATATTTTTTGATTTATGTTTTTTTCTGTATTTACAGAGTTATATACAATTAAATGTCCCAATACAGCTCTGCTAGACACGAATATAAAAATTTATTTTCAAATAAAGATAAAATATGACTACATTTCAAGTATGTCAACTTTATACATTATTTACAGATAAAATATTTATTATCGTATATTAATAAACGGAAATTCAAGACATAAAAATTTAATATTACAAAGAGGAAAGAATTTTATGTCAGGGACATTTTCTAAAGTTCGCGAATAAAGTCTATGTACATATACATGAAAATACATTTAACAACAACGAAATAGAATTATTATAATTAAGAAAATGTAATAAATATTACCTAATATATATTTATATAATTTATGTTCTTTATGAATACTGGCAGAATATTAAGAGGCCATTAAATATAACAAGAAACATTTTTAAACTTGATAAACAAAACATATTGGCACTGTACGGTGTGTAGGAAGCATCTATTTATTTCGTTTATTAAAATAATGGTTACAAGCATTTTTTCAACATTTTTTTAAATTCTTTTCAATAAATCTATGGTTTTTATAATTGATACTGCATGTCATCAATACCTTTGATAATTTAGAAAAAAAAGGTTTAATTGCATTGTTCTAATTTTAAAAAAATATATAAGAGACATGTTTACAAATCACTTAATTATAAAGGAATGTGGTTCGCGGTTCGACGGACTTGGGAGTCACAAACACTACATCGTATATACCGAAAACTTTAAAGGACACTTACTTAGGGATCTTATAAACTAATATGTAAATTTGTAATTTTGAAAAATTACTGTGTAAAATTTTTAGAATAATTTTATAGCATACCTTTTCGTTACAAAAAATACCTTAATATGACATTATTTTGTCTTTTCACAATTAAGACAATAATGATTATGAATTAATATATGTGTATCAAATTGCCATGACAAAACAAAAAACAACTAAGAGAAGAAAGTGTTGTGTTATTAGGAGTCGGACATGTAGGAAACATTGAAAAGGATATGAGTCTAATTTGCAAGATTTTAATGAACAACTTAAATATTAATTTTATGTTAGGTTAACACAGTTAACATTTCTATGGATAATGGAGTGCTTTCAATTTCTTGTAAATTTAAAAATGACGATTAGAACAAAGTTTTGGTAACAGTGCTTTTCGTTTATCGTTAGCTATCCTAAAGACTTCATTAACAGTAATGAGGAGCTGAATTTTAAAAGTAACGGAAATATATATTAAATCTGTATAATATGATGGTATTTGTATTAAATGTACAATGTAATTATCGAAGGGTAGAAATTGGATAAGTCTTTGAGTTTTATATTGTCTTTCGGATAAGTTGGGACCCCATTGTAAAATTTAAATATACAAAATCGGTAGATGTATCTAATAATACTTGGGTATAGTACAAGACACAAATCTTTCTTTGTACGTAGTTAGCACTTTAGAGGTTATCAAGGATTGAGCGAGAAGAAAGCATACACGAATGTCAGAGGTGCGACGGAGAAAGAACATGTTTCTTGTCAACGTCAGTTTCAAGCTACTCCACAGATATTTCCTGGTAACATCTGAGACAAAAAATCGCGGCAAATTTAAAATTATAACTCATTTGTACCACTGATAGTTTTCATATAAATATTTATATAAAACTTATAAAATACTATGTAATACATGTATGTTAAATTCTTAGAATTTATATTTTAACCATTTTGTAGTATCCACTTTGACAGCCTCTCTAAACGGGAAGCTGTTCAATTGCAAATTATATTTTATTAAAAATTATCAAATTTATTTGTTACAATTTTTAATTTTTTATAAGGAAAAAATAATAATAAGGAAAAATTAAATATTTTGCATCCTTTACATTTCTTTACTTGTTTACATTCCACGATAGTATCAGGGAAAAGTACGATTAGTAGCTTTGAGTTGAAAACTTTTTCGAAAAATCCCCACTCTATAAGGTTGCTTACTTAGTCTTTTACAGACCTTAACATGAAGTAAAGTATTTTTACTATTCTAGAACAAATTCTCTCTCAGGGTCAAAAATTCTAATTCTAAATTTAAGATTAATATAAAGGGAAGGAAAGGATAATTTGTTATAATAAAATGTCGTTAAATTCTTATCAATTATTTTTATATTATGTTCTGATTTTATTTGAATTGTTTTTTAGTAAACTATAATCTTAAACCATAGATTATAGTTTCGTAGTCACTTGTACTTGTTAAATAATTTTGTGGCCCGTCCACACTAACTATACTATTTTAACTATAAATCTACAGCACTAGAAATCTCACTTTTCACTGTGCGATACACAGTTGTCATTGTTAATAAATTACGGTGCCTAGTCTTTTCGCATGGTCAAATACTTTTTATTAAATTCTCCAAAAAGGCTAAGGTTTTACAATATAGGAAATAAAAAACAAACTTGAGCATCGTTAATTCACAATGTGTCAGACAACGGTGTAGTATAAAACGCGTATTAATAGAATTAAATTAGTTTCAGACCAGCACCGGTTTG
>JWHW01001468.1:52786-75479 GCA_000931545.1 Papilio glaucus
ACACATTACCTAACTAGGATAGAAAAACTAAACTATAAAGTATGTTTTTTTAGTCCGTAAATGTGATTTCTGTTATTGGAAACGGAAATATATTTAAATTTAGAATATACTATCGAATCAAACTCACATATCTCAGGTTGCACGCAAAGGAGAGGGGTTATTGTTTTTATAACATTTGTTGAAGTTAGCTAACATTTTTAGAAACAAAATTAAATACTTACAACTTGGGGTTGTTGGTTGTGCGCTTGCTTCAAATTTCTTTCATGTATCATCAACTGATGCGCGGCTCTGTGTGCCAAAATAGTTTTTTTTTTAGTTTAAAAGGTAACATATTCATTTTCAAGAGAAGATAAGAAAGGTATATCTGGAATTCTATTTTCACTTTTCAAACAGGTTGTCTAGGAGGTAGAGTTTGCCATTTGGTTTGAAGAACGCGACTTATATTTTCCGGATAATAAAACATTATCCGTAATTGTTTGTATCACATGTATTTGTATTATTAAATCCAATGTTTTTAGTGATAACACAATATAAAAGCGTTGATGCAGTGTTTTTTTTATATCACTATCATCGAAAACAAACAGTCGACATGTTGGAGCAATATGTTGAAAGTGAAATATAAAGTTCTAGATATTTCGTACCTGTCCATTTGTTCCTGTGTCATTTCAAGTGCCTCTTGCATTTCTCTTGATGTATTCCTAACGAACTCCGGATCGCAGTAAGCGGCGAGTCCTTGCTCAGCTAGCACCTGTGTAGATGTATAATTCGAAAAGGTTTAATAACGGTTACTGTTCACTTACATTTATAACCGTATCAAACTTGCCCCTATCTTTAATTGTGTAATAATAATAATAATAATCTTTAATTTTTAATTAAATTTAATTTAATTTAAAATCCGGTTGTGCGATGGATCCGAGATTTCGGAATTATAAAACTAGACTACTTCGCATACATAGGTCTTCCAGAATATGGATCAACGATCTGGTCAAGGTTACAGGAGTCTGACACTATCATTCAAGGTTAACTTACTCCGCTTCTCCTTTACAGAAGCTTTAAATCTGCCAAATCTCACAATTCCGTACGCCCAATATTCTGGAAAATGCTGCCGAAATTTTTATTTGATATATTAATACACACAGCTATCAAGGTTTTCCCTAATGCACAGAATACATACAAGCTCTAACAGTTGTTCTAGATCAGCGTCTACTCACCCTCGTGACGAGACTCTCTGCTGATCCCACGACAGGCACTGACGCGCTGTTCCCTCGGGGACTGCCCGGCAAGGACACCACGCCGCGCACACAGTTATCTCCGCCTGGTTTGGAATCTAACGTTAGGATCTAATCCGTGGCTATGAAAACTTTAAACACTTTACTGACACTGCTGCAAACACTGTTGTAATTTTAAATTACATCACACCTTTATATCAATCTTTGAGTTAATTTAAATGTTTTTCTAATTTTGTCTTATTTGAAAAATCTAAATTAGGGACTGATCGAGTTAACAATTATGTATATTGTAATAACTAAATTTCATTTATGTATATTAGCTTATTATTTCTACTCTAATTGATTATTTGTAATTTTCTAATTCAGCTGTATTGTCATCTTTATAAGCTTAGGCTTCTGTTTGTAAGCATGTTATGTTCCTTTAACTTTAATTATGAATTATGACAACTACATTACATGTACCTATATTTTTCTATTTCCACAATGCTTTAGCCTTAATTTTAGTTAACTTTGAAGCAGGAAAAACAACTAAATCGATCTGTTTTCGTGTTTTTATATTATCTTCGTGCAATAAAGCCTACTTTAATTTTAAATTTAGTTTCCTATCTAAAAAGCTTTCTATTCTATACTAATTGCAACACTATTTAGCTGTCATCATGCTTCTCTTCAATTGAGGGATTATTGTTAGTTATGTTGTTAGATTTAGTTTGAATCGTATTAGCAATTATTCGATGAGTATAAAGTATAGAATTTTCATAACATTGTTCTTTTATTTCTTATGTTTCTACCAATTGTGCAATTGTGGTTATTTTTGGTATGATGTGTGGTATGGTATTAGCTTTTTAAAAGCAAAATGTGAACGTGATTTAGTAATAGCTGTGGTTGTTTTTTGTACTCTTTTATTTTAAGTCTTTGCCGTGTAAGCTTGAAGTTTTGATAAGTGATTTTTTGTAGAACGGTTAAGGAAGTTTCCTTCGAATAATAATATTAGTTAATAAAATGGTTAAACAATTATAAATCATTTCATCTCATTAGTTACTTGAGTGTCAAAGTTACAAGAAAGGGCGGTTTTATATTGTCATCCTTGACAGAAAAAATGCAAGTAATCTGACATTTAAAATAATTTGATTGGTTTGGTTTTTTTACGCAAAAGTTAATTTACTTATTACTATAGTCAAAATACAAAATTTAAAATAAAAAATTTACAACTATTATAATTTTTTCTAGTTATAAGAACCGAATTTTAGCAAGAATATGTAACCAAAACTCATACCACAATTATTATCGAAACTTTTACAGATAAGAAATTTAAATATTTTAAATTAGATTAAAGACTTGTAAAACATTGTAAAGGTCAAGGCGACAGTGAATGGAAACTTCGTCAACCGCGGCGTGCGGACCTGGCGAGCGCGGGCGATCTACTTTGTGGGCGGGCGCATGCGTTGCCGCGCCCGACGACGCGCTGCGCACCATCCGACCTGACGGGCGCACGCGCATGCTTCGCCGCTCGCGCACTCGCTCCTTCGCGTGCGAGAACGCAAAGGGAAGCTTCGCCGCCGCGTTGTATCCATACAGCGTCATCGTCTGCGCCTCCGTCGTCGGCGTGCACTCGCTCGCCAGCAATGGCGATATCTTTGGCTGTATCGCCTCTCCCATCGGCGACGGCGTCTTGTCTTCCGGCGATGCCTTCTTCGCTATCGCCAACATCTCCTTCGACGACGAATCCTCTGGATGGATTTTCTGACGCGATACCACCGTCGGCTTAATCGATGTATCCGGCGTTGAGAGGTAATTCACGCAACCGAATGCTAAGCCAATTTGTCCGAGCATTTCAGGATAGTTAGATTTCTGATTGCTGTTACATACCGTGATCCGGGTGAAAGCAAAACAAAAGTAAAGAAGGTGTGTTAGAAAATTGGTTAGTAGTTAGTGCTAGTGATGGAAGGGGGGGTATCGAAGAAAAGTAATGAAAATATCACTCGAGATAAAAACACACATTTCACTACCTTTGTAAATAGCGTTCTTTAGATCGTTTGTAGTTCTTCTGCAATATAAGCAAGGCTAGTTTAGAATATCTCCAGTTATTAAAAATAAAATTTGCCTTCGTAATGGATGACATGAATATGAGAGCGAGCAGCGGGGATACTTACTCGAGCACCTGGTATATTTTCTCAGACTCTCCATTTAATATTAGCGGTCTTAGTGGGATCTGTTCTTTTGTTTGTCCGTTAGCCCTGTTGGTATAGAAGACAATAAAATTGTTGTAGTTTAATTGAATCATTTAGCAAAAATACTATTACAAATAAGTACATCAATTTAACTTACAAATTTGGTGCAAGAGGCAAAGGTCCGACGCCGTATTCCTTCTGCATCATCGAACTTAGATGATTACCAACCGCTTCTGGAATACACATTTTTAGAAATTATTTTACATTGCCTAATTTACAATAACTAATAACAAAAATAATTCAACTGTCACTGTCAACTGACAAACGAAAAAAAAAACGTTTTATTAGACACACAATCGAACATTGTTGGCGGGTCCAGAGGGGGAGAGGGTGTGAGGGGATCACTCACGTCTCCCAATCATCAGAATTCTTCCAAGACAAATTGTAATAAAGTGACCTTGATTATTATTATTCTAATTAATGTGTTCTGCTCAAACCTTGTAGTGATTTAAAGTATATAAAATGTGGTGTACTTGCTAAAACCTATCCTCAGGAAATCACAAATCACAAGCCTGGATCTGTCGCTGGAATATGAATGAGAAATGGATAGACTTCGATGTTTATGTACCGGTACTTTCGACTTTAGGACTTAAGCAAGAGATAACTGATGATATTAATTATGTTGGCTTAAAATCAAAATACCTGTTGGTCCCTCTCCTGGTTTCCGATTTCGATTGAAATGTTTATTTGGTCCATGTCTTCGTATACTCGACCAGACGCCACCGAACAATGAATGATTTCTCTACAAACGTTGAAATTTTATTTAATTTACTTTAAAAATTGTTTTGAATCGGTAGCATTAAACAGTTTTTGATCTTTATAAGATAAGGGGTAAACCAGTACCAAGGTATCGGGGATAAAAAATCATCACTGCCCAAGAACATCCCAAACACCAAAAGATCCATGTGCTTTGTCTTCAAGGAAGTAAAGAGGTGAGGAAGGTATGCTCTTTTCTTAAAAGACCAATCAAACTGTTTTTGGTAAACACATGTAAACGAATTATAATTCTTTGCGTTTTGATTTTAATAATGGCGTTTTCTATTTTACAAATATTTCTTACCCTATGCATCGGTACATCGGTATCAGCTATGATATCATCCAGATTGCCGGAGATGGCGCGCTTCAGTTCGGGTCCAGCTTCGTGTAGCGTCCTCAGGCCCGCCTGCAGCGTCATCTGGTGATTCTGCTCGTCGCTCTGTCTCATCTCTTGCTCCTTTCTCTTTTTGAACCTTGTGATTAACAAAACGTTTGCAATCGTATGCCATGCTACGTAAGAAAACTGCTATCGGATCAAATAACTTGGGAATTAGAGTCAGATTTATACTTTTTTTAGTAAATTTTTAGCGTATTTTTGTTTTTAATCTTAATTGCTACTTACTTGGCTCCCTTGTAAGCTCGGTAATATAATCCAACTACTTTAAAACAATATCTAAGCGACATAGGATTTTAAAATCTAAAATGTTTGTTGTAGCGAGTTATTTTGTAGTATGTATAATATTTCTATAGTCGCATTAATTTTGTAGTGTCCTCTAATCGATGTTAATTTTTTTTATTTGTTTGGATCTAATCTAGTGCCTAAGTCGTGAAAACAATACTTCGATTGCTTATCGTCTCTAAAACTAAATTAAAGGGGGCAAAAAAACAAACACATCGTGTGTGTAATAAATATTAGGAATGGAAAAAAAAAACAAAAAAATAACCTTATATCGCATGCTTGATTCGTTAATTTTAGGCCGTGATTGAATGGCAAGGGTGACTTTAAATCATTTCAAAAGAAAACGAAACTAAATCTCATAAGATTTCAGGATCATGCGGGAATCAACCGAAATATTTTAAATAAATAGGAAAAACCCCTAACATTATTGTTGTATCTAATGTCTTTTCTATTTTGAATTCGGTTGCTATGTTTAAATGATTTGCGTTTTTGAAATTCAAAACTCTAAGAGGGAAAAAATAATCTGTCCTAAACACATACATTTCATTACTGATGTGTTACTTACGCGTGATTCCTATGGAACAAAAATATAAAATCAGTTTTATGTCTAATTTAATTGTAAGCACATATACATAGACATATTAGTCATTTAAGCAATTTCTTGGTTTTCTTTTGTAAATTCATCATCATCATCCTTATATCTTGTCTTGACACGCTTTTTTAGTCATAGAAAACTAAAAAAAGAATTTTGAGAAGTTTTCAAGTATATTAGATTTTTATCATCATCATCAATATGATCAAGTTTGGTGGAGGACTAAATTACCCTGTTAGGTCATTACAGTAATAATAAAGTATTGAAGAATCCTTTAAAGGCCTTTTAATCGTAACGAAATAAGGATTATCAATCGTAAAACGCCCTTTTACAAGTAGGACATGGTGAAAACTGAAGCCGATGAATTAAGTAGGGTTCAATTGACACCTTGATTTCGTTTTGGGTTCATTGGTCTAAAATATGTTTAGAATAGATTTGATATGTATCTTCTAAAACGGCATTGGTTTAGGTAACACTAGATAAAGTTTTGGCTTGCCTATGAAACTACTTTCTGGTATAATCATAATCTTAAAAAAGGATAATTCTTGTTTAATCTTTAGAGAAAACTTCTAGCTTAGTATTAATTTCATAACTTCATTGGTAACATAATTTTAACCGCAGATGTGCATACAACTTAGTTTCATAATAAATAATCGTCATAAATATACAAATCACAAAAAGCAGCATAACATCCCTTTTGGTCACAAATTAAAAATTCAAACTTTAAAAAAAATCAGTTGTTCTTAGGATTTTATATTTAATTAACATTTTTTTTTAATCTATAGATGTAATATAATGACCAAATATGTAAGAACATTACAGATTTTTTAAAGATTCTTTGCTTTATAACATATTGTATAGCACCTTAACACGTTAATATTCCTTTGGTTTTATGATCTGATCTGAATTAATCTGATCTATTAGATTCCTAAACCACTGCAACCTATATAAAGTATGTAAAAGTACCTTCTGAAGTAATCCTGTATGAGGAAGGTGGCGTAGAACTTGCCAACTGTGATCTCGTTGGGGTCGCCTGGCGGTGGCACCACTTGGTCTAGTAGCTTCGGCGACGTCCGCTTCCATATCTTCTTTATCACCGCCCTTAGCTCCGTGTTGCAGTCGTCAATGTTACCTTAAGAGTAATAAATGTATATTCTTGTAGCATTTCTGCTTTGTAAGCATTCTTATTTACTAATACATTTAATAGCAAGTCAGTGTCAGTCGTTGGTGCCTTAGTAAGCCCATACGGCATCCAGTTTAGGCACTTCTGTAAAATATATTTGTCTTTGTGTTATCTTTGTGACATCTTTATCGTAAATCGTACCATCCGTTTTGATCTTCAAGGAAGTGCGGACAACAGCAAAGAGCGTGGCATTGAAGAGCACGGTGCCATCGGAGTTGAGAGGCATGTTCATACTGACGAGACGCTTGCACGCCACGCGGTGCGGGCACAGCTTTCCGAAACCTGCACATGGTCAAAACATATGTTATATTTATGCACAAGAACCAAGCTAAGGCCTCGTTCGCACCTAATCCGTTATCCGTCGTCTGCCAAACTCGTCCGATCGAAACAAACGTATGTGAAGCAATGACAGCGTACACTGCTGCTATCAACATCGTTCGACGACGCCCAACAATAGCCGATTGACCGTCGACTCCGAACTTGTTGGGATTTATTGGTTTATCGCCTGTTTGGCGTTTTTGCGATGTATTCGTTTTTAATTGTAATAACTTTCCACGTTAGGTCCAGTAGTTTCTAAAGAAACTACTGGACATAAATGAAACTCTTATTATATTTATTTGAAAATAGATATGAAAAATTATAACTTGTGTTTACTATAGGCCAACACTAAGGAACAACCATTCAAAGTTATAATAATAGAGACATGCAAATTAGATTATGAGAGGAAGATTCATCAGAGGTGGAAATACGTATTAATGATATTCAGAAAGGCATTACTTTCTGTCAAAACCATTAAAGTCCAACAACGGTAGCAGTGTATACAGATGAATGGCCGCGACTGACGTCCGAATAGATACGACACGAAATCGATCGATAATTCGGTTGTGGTGTAGCGCAGTTTCAGACAAAGAATAGGGGAGATTAACGTTTTCCCTAACCCTAAACAAAGGCCCTGGCGTACATTCGGTGTACTTAATACGTCGTCGGCGTTTCATTACTCTGCTTTAGTATGTTATCAAGCAGATCTCTATACATCTAAGATGTTCCAGCTGACGTTGACATTCTCATTTTCTATTATCACACATTGTATAGTTCAGTTACGTTTCTCGTTCTTCTTAAAGTTTGTCCCTTCTTATTGGGTGATCATTTCTTGTACACCTGGACCGGGAGGGAAATATTGGACTTGGATAATGGGGTCTGTGTACTTACCTAACGGTGGACTAATTTTCCTTAACAAAGTAACTACGTCTAAATGTTTGATTCGACCCTTAGCGTCCGGGTCGTACTCGCTCCATAATCTGCAAATGTAACTCTACTCGTTAATAAATCTCGGCTTGTAATTATAAACAACAGGTAATAAATATAATGACAGAGCTTTACCTTATAAATTCATCTAAGTGGTGTGGTCCCAATATTGACCAGTCTCTAGTTAAATAGTCAAAGTTATCCATAATGACGGCGACGAAGAGATTGATGATCTGGAAGAAAAGAGATGAATTTACTAAATGTATTTCATTCTGTTCTATATTCTTAGTTGATGGATTAAAATCTTACTGAACGGAGACTGTGATCAATTAATCTAGACTTCTTAGATATAATGAAAAAAGATAAGGTTTTTAAGATCTGATTTCGTTTTTAGCATTAAAGGCTTCCCTAATTAGTTTCTAGTTCTTCTTCTAGCTAGCCTTATCTAGTCCTTATTTGTTTTAGAAGAATTGATGGAAGAAGAATTGTTTTATTCATACAAAAATAGGTGGCCTTTGTTATTATGAGGGTTATGTTTCCTCATTTGGAACACTATAAACTAGCATAATAAAGCTTTACCAGAAATGAGCAAAGCACGTAGAAAGAAATGAAGTATGGGAAGGCGAGCACGCTGCCGCACGTGCCGCCGCCGTCCTCGCCCTCGTCCTCGTAGTTCTTATCGCACTTCACTTCCGGCTCCGGGGAGACACCCATCATTATATCCTGCCACGCTTCCCCTGCAAGTGTACAAGGATATTAATTTACATCCGCAAGTGATTATCAGAATAATCCAAAGGGTATCATATGCGTTTCCTACCTAATGGAAATTATGGAACAGGACAGGAAGAATGGCTAAATAGGGCGGGGTACGACTCAAAGAGAAAGTTCTGTCACTTCTGCTTCACGTTGACATGTGTCGAGATTTTTTCCGTTCGATTCAACTCCTTCATCTAACGCATACAGCTACTGCTACCTTTGCCGCTGTTCTGGTGATTATTTTAGGACATACTTGGGATCGAAATGTTTCAATTAAAATTGCTAAATATGCGGCCATAACATTTCAACAGCAAGATAACCTTTAGATGAATCAAATAGAAGAACAAGTAGCAAGAGAAATGAGACTGAAATATGAGATACATTAAAGAATATTTAATATTAACAACAAGTCGTACTCACCGGTCGCCGAACGAAATAACACTAAGATGGCTTGCGGGAACGTTTGGAAGTGGTTGTTGCGTGTGATAGGAGTGTCGTCATCTATCGCTATTTTACCGAATACCTGTAATAATGTTGATAATCCCTCAAATATTTTGTCTTGCTTGTTAATTGAAAACAAGGTTAAATTAATATAATAACCAATTCTACAATTAAATTTTAGTAAAATATAATTCATACCTGCATTCCAACAACGGCGTAGATGAAAAACAACATAAGGATCAACAGGGCGACGTAGGGCAGCGCTTGGAACGACTTGATGAAAGTCCAGAGCAGCGTGCGGATGCCTTCGCCCCTGGACAGTAGCTTCACTAACCGCATCACACGGAACAGTCGGAAGAAGTTTATTGAGGGTATCGAGCTCTCCTGAAATATCCAAGTCATCAAATGCACACGAATGCAAGTTTGTAAAGTACACTTTAGTTAATAAACATTTTTTTTTAGTTAATAAAACTGTTCTTAGTTGTTCTATATTTAAACATTAAGATTTTATGAGTTTAGCTTGAGTCCTTGAGAGATTGACAATATCCTAACATAGACATAATGCTGAGAAAAAAACATTTAATTGTTGGTCACTCTTTCTGTAGGTTTCCACTGGCGTATAAACTTGGTATATATGGTGGCGATACAAGGTTTCTCTCAGATGTAAAAACTGAGATGGCAATATGTTTTGTGTGAATGTTTTCGGCAGAGTAAATCTACGGTTTGCTTGAGGTCTCCCGGTGATTTGTTGCGGAAAAATTTGGTTTGAGCTTATATTTTGTTACTGGGTCGGAAGTTAATTAAGCACCTAATTCACTAGATTTTATCCTCCTCAGAAAGTCATATTAGATGTACGATGCTGGTCACCATTTAAAGTTTAATCGAAAGAGGCCACCTCCAAATTGGAGTATTCATTGTATTTAATTGTAAATTATATAACCGAGTGTTAGCCTAGCTAGATAACTAAGCTAACTACGAGTATAGCCCTTTGTTGGATCTATGAGCTATGTAATTGTATCCTGAATGTGTTGTGCATCACTTCGTGCTATTGAGAGTGTAATTTAAAATATGTGTGTCTATCTTTTAAAAGCGCTCGATTGCTTTTGTTACTGTCCCATTTGATTTACATTGTACACCTAAAGCATTATTCTTAATGTTTCGCTCTACAACATTAAAAGCATCAATTTGTTGTTTTCTATACTGAAGACTATGTGGACCTATACTATACTATGTTTATATGAAATCACAATCTTCAGATCTAAAATTTTCTTTTACAAGTTCAAGCTATTTATTACCAATAAGGTTTTATTACTGCGTGTAAGCGTGCACTCACCTTTACAACATGAGCTCTTGGCAATCCACTACCCTGAAATAAACATTGCTTGCTTCAATTTTTTAGTGTTACGTTACATACATTTATATATTTGTAAGTGCTCTAGCGTTTACTGTTATTACAACATCGACTTTGTCCATGCTCGGGACAGTAACTAAACCGTCCTCATTTAGAAATATATCAAAATCTACTCGCGAGTAAATCAAAACAACGTCTTTTAAATCATTTCAAATAATAAGTTCAAAGTCTGCTAAAAGAATATCGCAGTACAAGTATTGACCTTTTGTCTTTGTTAACATTATTACTTGCAATGATTCCTTTGCTTGTTATTTTGATATAGTTTTTTGTATAAATTCATTCTATTCAATTTACATTTGAATATAGTCATAAGTTTTGAGCAATTATTTCGAAATGAGACGGCGTGATTTGATCGTGTTTGTCTAATATCAATTGATTTTACTATATTGATGATTGCAGTGCATTATTGAATTTACCTGGTTTTTGAGTTCGTTTACTTGTGAGACCACGATGTCTATGATGCTGCCGAGGACGATGATGAAGTCGAACGTGTTCCAAGCGTCACCGAAGTAATTCTAAAATATAATAACACTAACTTTAATATATAAGGAAAACAGATGGTGCTTTATTTTTTGAACTTGCTAGCTGTCTTAAATCTAAATAAGATTTTGTATGTAAGTTGTGTAATACTTTACTCTTGATTTTTTGGGGTCCTTGTTTAACAGCAACAACAGCAGCTGTTTCTGTGAAAGAGCTTGAGCTAACTAGCTAGCACTGGGAATCATAATATTATCGTTAGAAATGTTAAGAAGAACGCAGAAGAAACTTTCTCTGTTTCTAATTGTTTCTGAAATTTCCAATAGCCTTCTTACCCG
The DNA here is from genome assembly GCA_000931545.1 of Papilio glaucus. Classification (NCBI taxonomy): domain Eukaryota; kingdom Metazoa; phylum Arthropoda; class Insecta; order Lepidoptera; family Papilionidae; genus Papilio; species Papilio glaucus. The sequence goes on from JWHW01001468.1 coordinate 64,122, forward strand.
CTCTTTTTTATTTTTCCACCACCATTTCATTTACACAAAATCTTGTAACGTGACTTTCAAATTGTCTAGTTGTCCTGATGTTTGCAAGCAGTAATGGTCCTAGTTTGTTTGGATCGGAATTGGTACTCCTGTCTATAGCTTGAGATGTAAATTACCTTAAATCTAAAGGCAGCCAACTTAAATATGAATTCGAGTGCGAACACGGCTGTGAAGAGCATGTTGAGCAGGTCCAGTGCCTTGCTGTACTCCGGTGACTGGTTGTGGTACTTCATGGCGAGAGTGATGGTGTTGATCATGATCAGAACGAAGATCGCGTACTCGAACGGCTGTGACGTCACGAACCACCACACCTTGTACTGGATGCGGTGCTTCGGGATGTATCTGATGATGAAAATTTAGTTTTATGTCATTAATAACGTCAATTACCAAGACACATATCATCACATTTGGGTATTTGTCATATTAAGGCATGTGTGCGAGTGTACTATGTAATTTTTCATAATTAAAAAAACTCTAGTAAAAGCAATACTACAAAAAAACTATTCATCTAATCGTGTTCGTGAATGTTGATATCGTACCTCCTGATAGGTTTTGCTTTTAAAGCGAATTCAATACAATTCCTTTGGTTCTTATCAAGCTCACAGTTCTTGTATTCCTGCTCACCCTCGTTCTGGAATGTCACTATGACGAAACCGACGAATATGTTGACCTAAAACAATACAGAGTTGGCGGGTTCAAATAATACACGCCTGTAATTCACATAATGTATCTACTGCAATTTACACAAAGTACTGCAAGTTACACAATAATCTACAATTTACAAAATATTCTGCAATTTACAAAATAACAGACGTGTATTTTATTTTGAAAATTAGAGTTTAGTAGTAGTTTGTTATTGAATTTATATTGATCAAAGAACAGAAGAGATTCAGGCTATGACTCACCATGAAGAAGGCAATTATAATAATATAAATAATATAGTAGGCTGCAACAATTGGACGGAAGTTAGTTATGGGACCACGATCCTCAGCGTTCGAATCTATTGACACGTACAACAACCTGGAAAATAAAGTGTAACGAGAGAAGTAAGAAGAAATAAATGAAGCATTAATGAGAATTAACAAGCACATAAAGGTGAAACATGACTGAACGATGATAGTTAGTAGAATAAGGTACCTAATATTTCTTACCCTGGCCATCCTTCAAAAGTAGAAACGGTGAACAACGTGAGCATGCCCTTCATGACGTTATCGAAATGAAAATCGTTTCTTCTCCATTCCCTATCTCTTACAACATAGTTTCTATTCTCAAACACTAAATATGTCCCCCTGAAAAAAACATTCTTGTATTATAAACATACATATAAAACGGACTGAAGAATACCTTAGTAGATAATTTGGTTGAGCACGAAAAAACTGTTTTTTGAACTTATTTTTAAATTTGATATTTTGATTCAATTTTCAAAATTCTGTAGATTTAGAGAAATCGTATAGTGATGTCTATCACTATACTCGCTTGCTCTACAAAAATTGTGAATAAATAATCATGAATGATCGCAGTATTTCTGCAACTTTCAAGACCACGGGATAAATGATCACTTTACTTATTATCTGATAGAGAATAAAAACCTAGACGCTCATGCCGAAAACATTTTAAAGTTTTAATTACATAAAAGTTTAAAGTACAAGCATCGGCTCCACACCACTACTAAAAGATCTTTTACTAACCATTTAAGAAAACAAGTTTGTCAATTTTTACACTTTGTTATTGCTTAATAAATATCAATCAGCCTTTTCTAGAATGTTTCCCACTGCAGGGGCACAGGTCTACTCTCCGAGGAGGCCTGTGCTCCTCCTCTCCTCTCTCTCTGTTATTGCTTAGTCTGACATAATTATTAAGTATTAATAAAAGTCTATACTCACTGACATTCCTCCTTAGTCATTTTAGAAATATCATTACATCTAAAAAATTTCCCCTGAAACAAACTCTTGTTGATTAGAAATTTATATCGATCTTAAATTAAATTTTGTATCAACATGCTCAAACAGCAACACTACAAACAAATGAAATACTCTGTCCGACATCATACAATAAGATTGTAACATCTCATTTCTCATGATGAAACAAAAGCAACACATTACGTACAAGCTACGGTCATATGTACATTGATCAACACATAAGCAATTATAAAACAGACGACAGATTTTCTCAATCTAATACATTTTTCATGCATTTATCTACTGTTACATATCATTTGTTAACTATGAACAACATGTATATGCATAGTAGGATCTTCTAAAAAAACTGCTTTAGTTGTTTTACTGTCAATTACTTTGAAGAATCCAAATTATTATTACAGACAGGGAAGATTAGTTAATTATATGTATTTTGTAATCAAGTCACTTTTTGTTGTGATATTGTCAACTAAAATGTTAACTTATGTACTATTTTATATATTCCCTTGTAAGCAATCGCTTTAATACAACGACTGCTTTATTTATTGATAGCACAAATAATAATTGTCCTACGTTCAACACGTTTAGAAGATCCCACGGCCGCTGTGCAGTCTGTGAAGCCTCACCTTAAATAGCTGTACACCGACGACAGCGAACATGAATTGTAATAAATACGTAACTAGCATTATATTTCCTATTGTCTTAATCGCTACTATCACACATTTCACCACGTACTACGGTATTGTTACGGAGATCAACGTGCGAGTTAGTCGCGCCCGCTCATACGTTACCAAAAGTAAAGGACACGCCACAATTGTCCGGTAACCGCGCAGCGTCGGAACATAGGGGACAAGCAAACAATTTTAATACACAGGATAATACAGGGCTGCGGGTAGTCTGTTATATCTAGATTCAGACAAGACGAGTTAGATTCATTTCTGGGGAAATACTCAAGTAAACGCCAAGGTAGGGGGAATGGTTATGTACTCTATACGAGGGTATTTATTAGTCATCTAATGAGTTTAAATATGAACGGCTACACCTTTGGGTCCTTCAATAAGCAAGTCATGCTTCTAACTAGCTTAAAACATCAAAATAATTATCATGGAACAAACTAATCACCTAGGGGGTTAATTTTTCTATGAATAATATACGACATGCCAAACTCCTCGACTATCGACTGTTGTAAATTTTAGTCGTTAATTCTTTTAATGTATCGATAGTTTTATAACTAAAAAGCAGCTTATAAAAGACAGGAAGTATTAAACAAAGTATAGATGAAGCTGCATAGCTAATGGAGTTAGCATAAGAAGTTGAAGCTAAACTGCAACACGATAGCTTAGAATGCGGAAAAATAAAGATAAATAAAAACAACCATGAGAAATGAGTAAAGTAAAAGACATAAAAGGAAAAAAAGATAGTGAACAGATAGAGATAGAGAAAGTTTAAACCATAGAAGATGTAATACCCAAAGGTGTAATTGAAAAATTCGTAGAAAATAAAGGTATACATAAGATATTCTTTGTGTACTCAAACGGTGTTGGCACACGTGATCATGTCAAAGGGACAGATAGCATAGTGCTGTATTGCTCCTGTAAATTTAATACTGAAAGCGCCCCCTACCTTGAACATTTGAACTCCCATGACTGCAAACATGAACTGCAGTAATGACGTTACCAATAAAATGTTGCCGATCGTTTTGATGGCAACGATCACGCACTGAACAACGTGCTATAATCAGGGAAAACAATTGTTTAGGACCTTATTGTAATAATAAAGGAAACTTGTAACAATGTTTTTGATAAAGTATTTAAATTGTTGTCAACAAAGAAACCTTGTCTGAAGTTTGTAGCGTACATACTATCTTAATTTTACTTTAATACGTTTATGACGGATTTGTACGTTTTGGAATTAAGATTAATTAGGATGGCGAGATGAAGGATTTGAGACTGACCTTAAGGCCCTTGGCCCTGTTGATGGCCCTAAGAGGCCTCAGTACCCTGAACACTCGCAGAATTTTCACTACAGATATACTGCCAGACCTATAATGAAAATATAGTGTTAAGCAGCAATTTACGAGTAGTTCCTGAGACGTATGGTTCACAAATGAGATTTATATAGATATGAGTTAATTGTTAGCTGGTAAATATATCAGAACTAATATTTCTTTTGTATAGCAGGAGTAAAGTGACATACTTAAAGCTCATAGAGATGAGAGAGACGCAGACGACGAGCATGTCGAGCACGTTGAAGGCGGAGCGCAGGAAAGCGCCAGGGTGCAGCACCAGTCCGTACGTCACCAGCTTTAGGAACAGCTCCAGCGTGAAGATACCCGTGAAGAACATGTCGAACTGGCTTAATAGCTGCACAAACAGTTATTGTGACGTCATTGAAATCTATTATTATGTTGCTATTATAAAAAATACAAAGAAAGCAATGCGTGTCATGTTTCAGTTTTCAGTGTCAAGCGGTAGTGTGCTTCTTTACTTCCAGGTGTCTCGGTATTTGCTGTGTTATATCAATCTATTCGCTGAGCTTTATGAAGCTACGCTGAGCTTTATAAACTACCATAATTTTATAGTATTAATGACTTACTTACCCAATTCCTAAATCCCCTCTGGGCGGCATCCAAAGGATCTTCAGCAGCCAACATGGCGGAAGAAAAGAGGATGCAGACGAGGATGATGTTTCCGAAAGTGGAAGACGCAGACAACTTGTAGCAGAGCACGCGGAACCTGCCGTCATAGCACATACTAAAATATTTAAAAGATTGTTCTGATCCGTTCAAAGTTTTAAACAATATTGTACAGCAATTTTGAAGTTACGTATTTAAGATTCATTTGATATTGAACAACTGAAAATTTAAATGTGTTGGATATGTAAATAAATTTTGTTTTATAGATTATTAAAGTTTTGATTTTAAGTAAAAATAGAAAGAATTTTCAAGAAAATCAAATTTAATTGTAATGTTAATATTTAAATTTTTGATATATTAACAATGCTTTTAAGTCAATGGTTAAATTATTTATTTACCTTCAATTCAAAAGCAGTCAATAGAAGTGACACTTTCGATAATTTGAATGCTAATACTTAAAAATAATTGTACTTCTAACAATTTGTTTAAAACGGCACACTGTTATTTAATGATATTGAATTTAAATTAAAAGGAAACAAATTAAAAGCAAAAACAATTATACACAAAGGCAGTACAACATTAATACGCCACAAATGCTATATCGAGGCAAAAAAAGCGCATGCACAGTAAATTCTTCTTTTAAATAAAAGTATAAACCTTTGTACGAAAACCGCTCTACTAAAAAAAAATCAACTAAATTGAAATAAAAATGTATGTGTATACATACTTAATTTATCATGCTCAAATAACCCAGATTGTAAAACAAACCTAACCGCTAACATCATTAACTAAGGTACCCTTTGATCTCATTGTCTTAGAATTTGGGTTCACAAACACACGTGCATTGGATACGTACGGACAATTTTTTGGAACATTTGCAAGTAACATATAAATGAAGATCGAGACAATCGTAAATAAGAAACAGACCAATTGAAGAGATGATAATTAGCCAATAATTATTACAATGAGACACGGGTACCGTCTAAGCCACCAATCACCTGTTCGTCGGTGAGAATACGAAGAAACTACTAGCGTTCGGTATTGGCGGCGTCTGATTTGGCATATTCAGTTCTGAAACCCTCCGGGGTCTAGCCGTTACTAGCGTCCCCTCCTCTTCACACTGGTCGCCATCTTCATGATTGAAAAAGATGGCAATAGCTCTTTAGTTTACACTTATGTAGGAATCAATGACTTATATATAACTAACCTAATTTAAACGAATCACTTTCTGCAATTAAAGGAACCCTCAACATGCTTATTTTAATCGGTACCTTAATAAAGTTTAACCTAAATTTTTACCGACGAAAATTACCAATGCAAACATAAATATAGTGAATGAAGCGTAGTTTGTGAGAATAAATATTTTAATTACAGATAAAACAATAAAGAGAATAGCTGAAATTTAATAAATTAGAAACGAATAAAATGATAGACGTAAAATATTTGTCTTTGACGACAATAGAAATTTCAAAGAAAAGCGAAGAAAAACGTAAAAAGAATAATTTTGTTACATTTGATTGTTCTTAACTGAAATTAATGAGATTTCTAAATAACAGTTAGCTTTTAATTAAAGAAGAGCCGTCAAAGACAAAATCGATATTGAGAATTAAAAATTAAAAGAAGAAAAAACATCTAAAGAAATCAAAGCTGTGGTTGAAATTCCTCCTCTCGATTGCCCTAACCTGTTGGTTTTGGAAAATATGAAGAACGAAGATGCGTCAGGTATTGGTTTCTTAGAGTCTCTTATATCGACTTCGGAGAGACGACGCGGTCGCGCCGATGATGTGGTCGGTTTACGTTTCAGTCGCGGCTCGTCATCGAACTCTGTGTTCACTGTTGTTGTGGTTAGCATCGTTACATAATTATTCTTAAAAGTTTTACCTGTACCAATTGCTACAATATCCTCTGCCTTACCATAAACACATCCATTCACATTTACGCCAGTAATTGAAATACGGTTACTGTCATGTTTACCAATATCAATACCATTATTTTTTACATTTATATTATAGAATTTCACATTAAATAAAACAAAATAAAATTTGACAGCAATAAAGGCTCATTCCATTGTATCGAATATGAATATGAAACTGACCAAATCGTCATAATCAATGGCACACCTGAATTTACGAGTATTTTTACTCAAAATAAAAAATAATTATCGAATGTTTTGAAAATTATCTCCACTATTTATAACATGTAAAAATTAGGAGGCTTAGCCTGCTAAAATGTGTAAAACCTTCCAAAATTAGTGCTTACCTATATGATTTCTTTGATGACTTTCCATCATATCAAGATCATCTCTTTCTTGTTCATCTTCTAATCTTTCTTCTCCTATTTCTTCTTCGGCTTCGATATCCTCTTCGCCTTCTATTTCATCTTGTTGCTCACCTTCTGATCCTGTTTCTTCATACTCCCTTTCTGAACTATGAATTTTAAGGTAATATTTAAATCATAAAGTATATTTATAATACAACAAGAATATTTGATACTACAGTACAGTAATACAATTATTTTAATAACGGCATCTTGATAATTTACTTACGGAGTTTTAATACAAAGATACGATTAAAACAAAAGAAGGAAATATTATTAACAGCGATATAAATGTTAGCTTTTTGTGCAGCATCGCAAACAATTAATTGTCTTTGTTGTTATTATATATGCGCCACACCCGTAACCCAGAGTGGTAGGCAGAGATTAGGGAATTCCATTAGTTAAGTTAGTAGTAGGGGCCCCTTCTCCCCAATCCACGACGTGGACGGGATAAGGATTACTCCAACTAGCCCAGCTCTCCGAAGAAGCCCAGCAACCCCTTAATATTGCCGGCGATCTCCGGGTGGGAATTCTATTTGACGCGATTCTGACACAGCTCACTCGCTTCTTCTCCATCTATACATCTACGCATACATGCTCTAGTATGTCACTAATTTGATCGATATTAGTTCTCTTGGAACGTCCCGAAAAATAATAATTATTTTTAGATTATGCATATTATTTACATACTTATCAGTTGTGTAGGCATCATCGTCATGTATGTATTCATCATCTGTGTCAGCGTGGCCACCTTCTGCAACTATACTGTCTCCTTCTTTTTCTTCGGCTGCTTGCTACAATACAAATGTATTTCTGTGTTAAAACATTAACATACATAAATATTTTGAAAAAAAACAAAACGTCTAGTGTTCAAAGTGTCGTTTGTTCGGTGTTAAACCAGCAGGGGCGTCCAGTAAGTTTGTACGATTTCCGTTTTCGCCTTCATTGTTCGATATAAAAGAAAAATGATTTATATATGTTGATATTAAGACTTCTTTTGCGACTAACGGTGCTTCAATGCAAAGATAACATGGGAAAGTTTAAAGTATATATGAATCAGTGACACTTATTAATCTGTTCTGATCTGTACTTACGCCCTCTTCTTTTTCAATATTAGTTAGCGATTCTGCGTCAGCCAAATTATCAACTGCGATGGCCAAGAACACGTTCAGTAGGATATCTGCGCAAATGGTAGTTAAGGAAAACCAGAAAATGTGCAAATTCTGAAGTAATCTTTGAAATATTTAATTTATCTCTGGATCTTGATATCTGTGTGCTAAATGAAAAATAGTTCTTGAAGAAACGGAAATGAGGAAGAGCGAAAAAAACAGAAGTGGTTAGAGGAGAAGAAACAAGAAATATCAAGAGTAAACACATGTTAAGACTTAAATATTTACGGTAGCAGATACAGCGTTAGCGAGAACCAAACAGTAGTTTCAACCAAGCAGAAAGCTGAACCGTCAGTGCCACAGTAATTTCCAGTATTACAAACGAAGTACACTGTCATATATTACATCAAGTAAAGTAGCCTTCAAATATTCTCTAGAAAAGGATACAGTTACCGCAGATGAACAGAATGATAAAGTAAATACAGGCGAGTATTCCCACCGAGCCGACGCCTCCGTACGCCTTTATGCCTTCATACATCACCGCATTCCAGTCTTCGCCCGTCAATATCTATATGCGAGATAATAACCGACAATTGTATTAGTTGTTAGTTTCAACATGTTATTATCTGCTGCTTACATAATACCTTGTTCGCATGTTAAAAACCCCAAATCATCATGTCACATTCAGTAGCGCCATGCTACAGACGTTTACAACGCCATAACATTTAAACTTAATATCTAAATCACTTAGCGTAAAAAAAAGTTTATCTCAACTCAAGAATACAAATTCAATACCATCAAAATTAATTAAAAACTATAAAATGTGGTTTTCAAACACATTATCTATGTATTATTGATTATCTATTTTATGTTTAATGGAATACATGTTAAAGATAAATAAGCCTTTCTTAGAATTGTTTTTAAACAATTTCGCCATCAGTCAAACGTATTTCTAGAAGTTTTTTGGAAAACGTACCTGAAATACAGTCAGCAGCGCTTGCCAGAAACAATCGAAGTTGTGTCGATCCTTTTCCTCGACGGGGTCGTAGTTGAACTTCCCGCCGAAGACCTGCATGCCGAGCAGCGCGAAGATCATGATGAAGAGGAACAGCAGCAAGAGAAGCGACGCGATTGACTGGATCGAGTTCAGCAAAGAGGCCACCAGGTTGGAAAGAGACCGCCAGTACCTGGTGGACAATTTGTCGTTACTAGTGATAACCCGTAGGAAACAGCGCCGCTTGAACCCAGCGCAGGTCTTCCAGCAAATGTAAATTCTATATCAATTCTTTGATATTTTTATTGCTCTCACTAACTTTGCAACAAAAATTTGCCTTGTATCTTACTTTATGTATATATCAACTTACTTTGTAACTTTAAAAACTCGCAACAGTCTGACGCATCTGAGCACGGAGATGCCGAGCGGTGGCATCACCTCGGTCTTGGTGAGCACCATCTCGCTGATGGACCCCACAACCACGAAACAGTCAAAGCGGTTAAACAGCGATACGAAGTAGCCCTGGAAAGAGATCGAAGAAATATTTTATTATTCAGTCTCTTAGATTTGCAGTTCACATATATTTATACGGTTTTATTAGCTTGGTGTATGTACGATTTGCAACGGAACGTGATTTTGAACCCCAACGTTGGTTTAATTTGATACTTCTCGCACTTATCAAGGACCGATGACAATTAAATAATTTAAAGGTTATAGTAATTTGTCCCATTATCTTTAGTATCATCATGATTTGCTTTTTTTTTAAATAGATTAGTCAATAGCTAGAATGTTTGGCTGACCTGTTAAATAAACTGCGGAAAAAGATCGAAATCCCACCTGTGGGGTTTGCGCAAGCGAAAGTTTTCCCTATTAAAAAAAATTAATAAAGAACATTCAACAAATGGCAATCCTACGTTCCACTATGTTTGTATTTGTACTAAGTTGTAATTTGCTTAATTTTATTTATTTACTTACTACTTACGTTAACTTTATCTTAAGAAGTCTTAGTCTTAGTCTTAAGAAATTGAAGTTTGGTCCTTAAATACTTACCTGCAATCCTAAGCTGTACATCTTGACCAACATTTCGAGTGTGAAGAGGGCCACGAAAAACGCGTTTCCGTACTCTTGAAACAGATCTAACCACGAGGGCTGGCTGAAAAATAAGTCGTCAGTTATCTACGTGAATTATTTAATATACTGAAATTAATGATACGTATACTGAATACAACAGACCAATAATAGATTCAGTTTGAAAGCCGAATGAAAAGACCAATACTGATGTTAGGTTTCTAAAAGATCACCAACATGTAACTCGAGAGCAACAGTATACTCACTGGTAGTGCTCGCTGGCCAGCACCACCGTGTTGAGGAAGACCAGCACGATGATGAGCCAGTAGAACGTCTGCGACTTCACCGCGCGCCGGCACGCCCGCTTCATGCGACGGTTCACCTAAAATGAACAATTAGAACCTTTAAGATATTAAGATAACAAGTTAATTGAGAAATGTTACTTCTGTAGGATATCGACAAACATAGCAAACAAAAAGGTTCGCTATTTCATACTGATTTGTTACATGTTGGTTCTACTAAGAATTCAATGAAAGGAAAGTATATATTTACATTGGACGAGTGTATAACAGTGGTAGAGTCCACAACAACAACATATGTTGCACAAATAGGCAAACCTTGACTGGTGAAATACCACGACCTCACAGAAGACGGGCGAGAAGTACATGTATACTTCATCTCATCCGATGAATGAGGTAACCCACTAGTTTCCTATGGATGGCGGTCACTTGATATCAAGAGAACCACTTGCTGCTTTGCCATTAAAAAAAATTGCTCAAATTAAGTATTTTTAAACTTTTGGGTGGCACCTGTTGTGAAGAGCAGACGTATTAACTTTCTTTCAAATAGGTCTTGTCCTTATCATAAGATTTATACCTATTTTAATTAAGTAATCAATAAAACGTCAATGTCTATGATATGGAAAATTGCACAAAGCTAAGTAATATGTTTTAAGGATGTAAGGTTGTTTTAGGTAAAAGCGCATGCGGGGATGGCGGGGAACGAGAGAGCGGATGAGCTGGCCAAGATGGCAGCGGTCAGAATGAAGACCAAACCTAATTATGAAAGGTGTCCTGTTTCATTCGTCAAGCGGCAGATCCGGTTGGATTCGCTTGACGAATGGAACAGGAGGTATAAGGAAGGAGAAACCGCCTCCACAACTAAAGTCTTCTTCCCGGATGCAGTAGGCGCCTATCCCATCCTGCGTAGGATAGAACTGGACCCGGTAATGGTCCAGGTATTAACGGGGCATGGAGGGTTCTCCGAGTACCTGGCAAAGTT